>PVJX010023359.1:0-29373 GCA_004027295.1 Dolichotis patagonum | reverse complement strand
TAGTTTAAATTAATTATAAATAGCTTTCACAATAAAATAATAACATGCAAAGTTATTTTCATATAAATATAATATTAAATTATTATGGATATATTCTATACTTATTATAATTATTGTATTATTGTATCAGAAAATACATTTGTAAAGGGAAGAAAATAAAATTATATTGCAGTTTGCAAATATTGGATTTCTGGGCTAGGGATTTAGCTCTGTGGCTCAAGTGCTTGCCTAGTAAGCACAATGTCATGAGTTCAATTCCTGGTGCCAAAAATAAATAAATAAATAAATAAATAAATATTATATTTCCTTTCTCCACCCTTAATAGACTCAGTAAAATTTCTCCTTTTCTCTTTAATGAGGCAGCATGTTTCTTCAACATCTGACTATTGATAAAATGAAATAATATTTCTGCCTTCAGTATCTTTAAGCAAAACTATTATCCATAGTTGAACAGAAAGGGAGTTAGCCATCTGTGTGTGTGTGTGTGTGTGTGTGTGTGTCTGTGTGTGCACATGTGTGTGCATGCATGTATATGTTGTTCAGATGCTATTTACTGTATTTTACTGTATAATCCTGCTTGACATTTTATGCTATTACCATCTGGAAAAACCATGAAATCACTGTGAGAAGTAAAATATCAGTCCTGTGGATCTGCCTTGAGGTAGTGAGATGAGTAATGCTTATCCAGATATAGTTGTCATGTAGCATTAGTAAAATGACCCAAAGTGACTTGTTCTATTGTTTTATTAGAATATTATGAAACTAGCTAATTATAATAAATACATACTCACAATTAACTTACAATCTTTGTGATATTCTCTAGTAATTATGTATTAATGATGACAATGAGAAAAACTCTTCACTAATTTCCAAGTTGTTTTAAACCATTTTTCTGTCATTGAAGTGAAATATGACATTTGTTGAAAATTTAATTAACACATCAAGGGCTCTGTAATCTGTTATCCAAAAGATGAGTGTTTCTAACCCTTAATAAACAAACGTGAAACTGTAGAAACCCTTTTAAGAAGGATACTTGGGTTCTGTATGGAATAATGTGTGCTAAAAGGACAGATTTACATTTTCTGGTTCACCATTAAAGCTGTGGTTTCCTACAACTTGAGGAGTGATATGATAAAGCAAAAAACAGTAGCCATCTTCATGGTTTAGCTGTGGTGGTAAATTCTGACAGTTACATTTCAGTTATAATAAATGAAAAATTAATTAGATCTCTAATTAAATAATTTAGAAAGTTAATTTTTCCAATATTAGAAAAGCTGAAAAATTAATACAGGTTCAAAGTTGTGAGAATTTATGTATCTCAATAAATTCCCTAATTGAATAGTTTTCTACTTACACAATAATTGTCTCCCAATATCTTGCGAAGAACAAATATTGATTTTATAAGAATAAAAGTAAATATAGTATATGCTAATTGTTATCAATAGAGAATATAAAATCAGAAGACAGGGAATATAAATTACAAATTATTATACATTTCTAAGAAATGTTGCTATGAAAATTCTTTTAAATTTACATATTAGAAGAAACTGAAGACTTTCATAGAATTTCACAGATAAGAAATTTAAAGTTAACATAAATCACTCATTCATGTATTTACTACTTCCTGTCATACGACATATAGAATAAGTGTTTTTAAATTAGGTATTTATGTGTTTATTCAAAAATATATCTGGGCTTGATGTGATCAACTCCGTCCCAGCATTTATAATACTCTTGTGAATCATGTGGACAGACTCCTCCTCTCGTGGAATTCATATTCCAGTGAAAATAGGAGTAACGTATATGGATAACAAATTCTCAGCTCTTGCACATAGTATGTGAGAAAGTGGTCTGGGCTATAGAAATAAAGAAAAGGTAGAGGAAGAGAGAAGGGGACCAGTGGTCCTGAGGTGAGTGAGCCTCACTGAAATCTGAAGCTGAGCTGCAACCAAATTGATCCTCTACCTAAGCTTCCATCAGATGTGCCTGGGTGGTATGGGGGGTAAAGCTGAAGGAAGGGCATTGAGGAAGGGTTAGGCTCTTTCAGAGTATAACATAGTGTGAGGGAAAATAAAAGCAATGAATTTTGAGAAGAATGATATAGTTAAATGATGACTATTAAGGCCAAATATCTACAGTATAAAAGAAAACTGAGCAGACATTATAAAAAGAGAAAACAGAACTGGAAGGAAGACGAGAGGAAGGAAGGAAGGAAGGAAGGAATAAAGAAATGGAAGGAGATCCTGGAATGCTAGTGTCATGTCCCATGGTGACAATGAGTAAAAATATGGATGGTTGAGGTAGATTACAAGCAAATTTATTTAAAATATATACAGATAAGGAAGTAGAGCTTTTGCTAGCTAGTAGGAGGTCATTACCAGGATACCGAGGAAGGCTGTTTGTCTAGGAGTTTTAAAGATTTACAAGGGAGCTCGAGTCACTTACAGTAATATGATCACTACCAAATGGGATATTATACCATTTTTTGGATCCTATCTGTATATTTTTCACATACTGTTGATCCAGGGAATATATGGACTTGAGGTTTTGGCCTGCCTGGTCATGTTCTGGGCTGAGGGGTCTCCAACAGCCAAAGGATACCTGGAAAATACCTGGAAGGTGATCACTCAACTGACCCCATTTGGGGATTCCTGACTCCATTTTGGGCCATTGTAATTACTTCTTGACAGAATCCCAACTGTTGGCTCAGAGGGAAAGGGGAAGGGAGGAAAATAGGAAAGGAGAGAGAGAAGGAAGAAAATAAGGAGGCAAGGAGTGGTAAAAGAAGAACTCAGAAATCAGAAAAATGTAAGTATCTTACCCACATTTCCTGTCACAGGTTCTTATGCCAGAAGAGGATACATGGCCTACCTCTTTCCAGAGCTTCTGTTGACTTAGATGACATGAATCTGATGTCACATGCTGCAAGCATACTTTGCATTTTTGTCAGAAAGAGTGCCTTCAATTCTGGAAATTTAGGAGACAGGAGACAGGAAGAGACAGTCAAAGGAATCCATGTAGATGTACCAGTTCACTAGGTTGAATATACTTATTAAGGGTCACAGTTATACAAGAGCAGAAAACTCAAAACACAATTATATAAGAATAGAAAAATAGAAAACTTGTTTTTTTGACTCAAATAAAAGTATACCTCTACAAAAGAATTCTTCATTGTGACAGAGGATTGGCAATGCCTAATCTCGATATGTTAAAAGACTCTCTTCTGACAGCAGTGTCTTCCTCTTTAGCTTTTACTACAGTTTGAACTTAAATACATCCTGCAGGTTTCCAGCTAATCTGTGACAAGCTTTGAATATTGCATAAAATTACTGTGATTTTAGTGGAGATAGTTTTAGCAATGGTTAAGTCTTGATGTATGCATTTAATTATGTGTGGCTTCCTGGAATAGTCTCATTAAGTGTTGAGTCCATAAGCTTATCTTTATGAAATATTCCAAACTATGGTTAAGCCTTCTAACCCCCAAGGAAATAGATGAAAGGAGTGGAAGATTATGTCTGGAATGTCTGAAGTATATTTATAAGGTTTGTTTTAGCTTTTGGATATCTAGATCAAGCAGCAGTATATTAAAATCTGTAATTTCTCAGATTTTAATTTATTTTCCTCTTTTTAAATACAACCTTTACTTTTTTGATAAATAGATAAAATGTTCTAAGCAGAAGAGTTATTTACTACTTTGGACACAAGTATAGGTAAAGAATGAAAAGTAAAACAAAGGCAAATAGTTAAAGCTAGGATTTTTTATCTTGCTTTCTGACTCAAAGGTGCTAAAAATATTGAGAAGGGAATCCCTGCTCTTCCAGAGGGAAACAAGTAATAATTAATGAAGCAAAGCTCATAAGTAATGGATGGAAAGAAGTTGTTTTAAAATTTTATTTTATGCAAAACACATTTCTCCATATGTAAAATGAATTCAGTGAGAACAAAAATAAATTTTCCTCTCTGTCTATGAGCACTTAAAAAAATCAAGCCTTTCTGCTGTAAATTTGCTTTACCAGGCTGATAAGAATCCATTGTTCAAGCTCTAAGATAAAACAGTATACTCAGAAGTTGACAAGGAGAAGGGTGATTATGCTGCACTGCAAGCAAATGAGCTGTGAAGCAGGTCCAGAAATAAAAGGGAAAAGTCGGGTAGAGACAGAAAATATGGATGCGCGAAAGATGGGAATGTGCAGGAGTGTGCGGGAAAGAGCTGACCCATGTACTGAGGTTGCCCAATTAAAACACGAAGTTTAGAATGTTGTGAAAGTAGCTTGTTTTTGAAGTAGAATGCATATTATTTCATTGTTAAGAAAACTTGGGTTTTATTTCTAGCATCTGGGAAGCTCGATGATGGAATAATTGACTATTTCTCTCTCCCTGTCTCTGTCTCTCTGTCTCTCTCTCTGTCCGTGTGTCTCTGTCTCTCTGGTTCTGTCTCTCTCTCTGTCTCTCTGTCTCTCTGTCCATCTCTCTGTCTCTGTCTCTCTTTCTCCCCCTCCTTTTTTCCTTCCCTCCTCTGTTTCTCTTTTTCTTCTT
Source organism: Dolichotis patagonum (assembly GCA_004027295.1). Classification (NCBI taxonomy): domain Eukaryota; kingdom Metazoa; phylum Chordata; class Mammalia; order Rodentia; family Caviidae; genus Dolichotis; species Dolichotis patagonum. The sequence continues at coordinate 24,837 of PVJX010023359.1, read as the reverse complement.
TGCATTTAAACCACTATACCCCTAAGAGGGCGTATCTTCATACTTTTACTTTTTAAAAAATTTTCAAGCAACTAGAATAAGACTAACATTCATCCTTGTCTGAAGGAGCAAATATAGACATTTGTGCTCATTTTATTTTGATATATGGTAGTATATTGAGATATTTTATTCTTATTCAAACACATTTTCTCAGTTTGGCTTCTTTTATTTTCTTCTACTTGTCATAAAGTAATTTTGATATTGTGATACTTCTGTCCATAGTACCAGTGCAAAATTTTCCTGATAACCTCAAGACTGAAATTGTAAAGATGGGATTGCATTACAATTCCCTGCCCTTTTATTCTCGCCTGCTTCCCCACACAAGCCAAAGGCATCCAGCATGAGGGAACAGCCCAAAGGAATTCACTGCCACCCAAGAAGAGATCCCTCACTGGGCAATGTTTCAGGACCTTGACCTGAGAATTCCAACTGTCAAAACAGTTAAGAAAATCAAATTCTCTTATTTACAACAGATAATATGTTACTTTTCTCTAATGAGTCTGGGCTGACTAATACTGTGAGATAGTGGTTGTATGTATGGTTTGTAAACTCTGCAATTACGTGAGAAACAAAAGAAAATGGTTTATTAAAGTTTTGGCAATAATCATTTAACAAAAGGAGCTGAATCCAGAAAATGTTAGCTTTTTAAAATATTCAGTGTGTACAAATAATACATTATAAATATTAAAACAGGCTGGCTTCTAAAGTATTTTTTAAAATTCATGACGATTAACAAAGAACAATGATCATTTTACTTATTGCTAATAGTTTTATGCTCTTTAATTGAATATAGCAGTAGGTGAGAATAAGGATATTTAGTTTGATTTTTCTAGTCCTGCGATCCTTAGGACAATTATGCCACCTAAAATACTGGTACTTCTAATGATAAGAAATATCCAGTGATTTTCAACAGCAACAAAAATGAATTAGTGTTTTCCCTGATTATAACAACAAATAAACTTTGGGAGTACCAAAATTCCAATAAAATAGATGCAAACGTTTCAAAAGTAGTTAGAAAAGATAAGTTATTAAGAATACAACTTACTATAGCGTGTGTACAAATAATAAATCACAAGTCTCTCCTTTTTATATTTTCCCCATCACTGACTCCATAACATGTGAGTGGTTCGGGAATTGCTAGGTAATGCACTTGAGATACAAATAAATCAAACCTTTGAGAAGGACATTAACTCAGGACCCAAGTGAAAGATCCAGTAACAGATTTCACACTTTGGTGACCATCATGCAAATTATGTTGTTGTATAAATACAGTATATGCTATATATTGGTACATTTGAGTGGGATAACGGCAGCCTTAAAGGGAAGTTGTTTAGAGCTTTTAGGACAAGTGGGTGATGCATCTTACTTAATAGGATTATTCTTCCTTATTGTTTTTCTGGGTGGATGAATTTTAAGTTTGTATGTCAAACAGTTTATGTGACAGGCCACTGATTTTTAACTTTTGTTATAAAATGTCTATAAGTTTGCTGTTCTATAATTTTGCCATTACAATACCAGCTCAACTTTAAGAACTACAAAGACTTTGCTCTTTTAGACCTCTGTCTCCACGAGTTTATTATTCATTTCACAAAATTACATCTTTATATATTATGTGTACAAAACATATACTAATCATTGATTAATTATTTCCTTTCTGAAATCATAGAGTAAAGAAAGTTGGGAGTCACAGATCCTTGATACAACAATATTGTTACATTATTTCCCATGATTTCATCTTCACTGTAATTTTCACTTCTTCATGCAGCTTTGAGTTGTCCTCCAGTGCTCTTTTATTACAACCTGTGGGGCTTCATAAATTCTCATAGGCAGGTCTAGGCTAGCAAATGCCCACTGCTGTCTAACATCTGAGAATGATTTATTTTGAATATAGAATTGTTCTTGGTTGATGATAGTTTTTCTTTCAGCATTTTGACTACACATAGACCACTACCTTCTGATTTGAAATGATTCTGATGAGAAATCTGCTGATAATCTTATGGAGGATACTTAAAACAGAGAGATAGAAAGATAGGCAGAGAGACAGAGAGAGAGAAACTGAGACAGAGACAGGCAGAGAGACAGAGGGATTGTTTGAAGAATGATGACCCCAAATTTTCCAAACTTTATAAATGATGAATATAAACATATGAGAAGCTTGATGAATCCTAAAACTCATACAGACCCATACCAACGCGTTACAATCAAAGTTTTGAAAGAATAAGACAGAATCTTAAAAGCAGAAAAAAAGTGATTGATTGTATAGAAGGGTCCTGCACAAGGTTAACTTTCCATTTTGACAATTTAAGATGAACTGTACTCATACTTGGGAGCTCATCCGTCCCTGGATCTACTGTAGATGATGAATACCTAGGCTTTGAGTAGATTTGTTGATGAGATGGGACCTGAAAGACATTGAAAGATGGTCAGTACATTTTATTGTGAAAGACATGGGTCATTGTAGCATGGCTGGGGGTGAGGAAAGACTCACAATATGTTCTGTCTGTTGCTACTTCTTGTATTCACATGCATGTGCAGTCTTCTTTCAATTAGGAACAGTATGTGGGACTTATTTCTAACTAGGAGAACTTGAAAAAAGATGATGAGATGTCTCACTCTTCAGCTATGCAAAATCACCATGCTATAGTTTCTTCATTTGCTGATTGGTAGAGGTCAGTGGAATGATCAAGAAACAATATAATACATTTATATGTAATTAAAATTTGTAAACCTTCCTTGAATTGTAATTTTTCACACATTAAATGTCCAAAAAGTTTGGTTACTATTGTTTTAAGGTTATAATTTTGAATGTTATACTTCAACTAGTTTGTGCTATTTTAAACCAATTTAAAAGGCAAGTAAGGCCAAGAACAGGTGGCCAGGAATAGTGTGTGTGTGTGTGTGTGTGTGCGTGTGCATGTGTGTGTGTGTGTGTGTTGGGGGTGGTGAGGTGTTATTTATCAGAGGGCTCACTGGTAGGAGAGCAGTTCAAAAGAAGATGCGGTGGGGGGAAGGACATAAGACAGAACCATTCCCTGGTGGCTGCTGATGGGTTCTATCAAGTTTCCACACTCACATACAGAGAGTATAATACAATTAAGGTAGATATAATACTAATTTCTCTTAGTTGATTGAAAAGAAGGCTTTGTGCTAATATTGTTTGGACAATTAAATGCTGATATCTTGTACTCTGAGTAACTAATTTAAAGATAGTAATATACAGTGTCTTAGCAGCTGTTACCCTTTAATTACCTTGTTTTGAAGTTTTAGGTTCTATCTCTTTAACAAAAAGGTGGGGGGCTATAGCTCAGCTGGTAAGAGTGAAGTCCTGAGTTTGATTCTTGGTACCAATAAAATAAAATGAAATGAAATGTAAATTCCAAAAAAAAGTTATAAAAGTAAAAGGTAGGTACATAATTAGATGGGAATTATCAAGAGAGAAACATTTATGAGACAGGAAAGGAATCTAGAGACAGGAGGATTGCAAGGGAAGGGTGAAAGAAAATCATTAAGAAACAATATGTATATAAGCTAGTTTTCCAAGATGAATGTAATTATTATGTGTTATAAATATATAGCAGTGAAAAGAAACTGAAAAATAAAGAAACATAGCTACATTTCACAGAAGAGTTGGCAGCAATTGGTCATGTTAGGAAGTTTTCAAGTATAGTTTAGAATACAGTGTTTCCCAAAACTCTTTGGGCTTTAGGAAGGTGATTATATCATGGGAGTTCCGTGCTCACCAGTGGATTCATGCACTAATGAGTTCAGGAGCTGAGTGTTTTAGGATCTGGGCTTGGGTTGGAGAGAGGTCACAGGATGTGTGACCCAGAAGAACATCTCACTTCCTGATTCCTCCCCTCTTTCTCTGCTTCCTGGCCTCCACAAGGAAGGCAGCTTTCCTTCCCTTGATCTGTCTGCTATGCCATTTCTGCTTTGGAGCTGACCATGAGCTGTAAGTATGAGGGAAAATAAATCTCTCCTGTAAGTTGTGGGTGTTGAATATTTTGTCCTAATGAAAAGGAAAGTGACTGAAGCAATTTGAACAAAAAGTTGTTAAGCAAGCCTACAAACTAGTATTAACTTATGGGGTGGATTTTCCACTGCAAAGGCATATAGAAGAGTAGTCTAATCAGTTTAGATATATTACAAAAATGTATAAACAGAAAAATATCACAGACATTATTCTAGGAATGTGTGCTTGGAAGAGTAAGGGGAAGTTTTGAAATAGATTAGAGTACACATGTTATTTTGTATGAAAGAAAAATTAGAGGCATCTAATATCTTTAGTTTCCGTGGGAGTCAAAATGATTTGTAGATGATTACTTACAGTATTGTGAAGGCAGTTTCAGGTGTATGCACATTTGCATACTTTTTTATTTTTATTTTTATTGTTCTTGGAACCGGGGATTGAACTCATAACCTTGTGCTTGCCAGGCAGGCACTTGTGCCACTGAGCTAAATCCCTGGCCCCCCTCCACATACTTCTTTTGTACTACTTTCAACACTCAGTTTTAATTTTGGAACATTCTCTCTTTCAATAGGCTATGAATGGTGGTGCTTTCATTGTATCACTAAATTCCACATTTTGGTGTGTGGAGATCTTTGTAACATTAGTTGAAAGTTGAAAAAAAATCAGTGTGAGTTTTTATGAACATGACCATCAAGGAAGATCACGTTAATTCTTGGACCACTCACCTTGTTAATCTGTCTTGTCATCTAGGACAGGAAAAGAAGAATTAACCTGCAATCTATTGGTACGACATGTGAGACAATTAGATGAAGAAATATATGTGCACAGGACTAAGAGACACCGCTAGATTTCATGTGTTGGAATGGTGACTGTATGTTTACCTGCATATGCAAGAGACAGTCATGATTAACACTGTCGGAGAGAGATGATCACTCTGTTCTGATCAATTTAATACTACTTTGTTTTGTATGAATTGTGTGTGAAGATATGGGCAGCTATTTAGAAGAAAATAAGACACATTGTGATAGCCATTGTAGATTTCTTGTTGCCTTGTTTTGAAATCTGTGTCACTTATATTTTCTTTTTCTGATCTGCTTTGTTCTGTTTTGTTGTTTAGTTTTACCCTTTTTAAAATAAAAAAATAAAATATGCTAGTTTAGGGATCAATCTAGAGAAATGATAGTGCAGATATACCTAAAGATAAAACTCGCTGGGGATTTAGCTCAGTGGCTTAAGCGCCTGCCTGGCAAGCGTGAGGTCATGAGTTCAATCCCCGGTACCAAAAAAAAAAAAAAAAAAAAAAAAAAAAAAAAAAAAAAAAAAAAAAAAAAAAAAAAAAAGATAAAACTCAAAAAAAGGAAGAAATGAGATTAAACCATATGTCCTAACTCACAAAGCTATATTAGTTGTGATATAATAATTTGAAATAAGCATAGTTCCTTGCCAAAGGCAGATATTTGGTGTAAATTTTCCAATTAGTATCTGTAATTTAAAAAAAATCTAGGCTTAATATTTGATGGCGTCTCCCTAACCCACTGATTTTACCTAGACTCCTTTCTGAAAGTTTCTAAAATGCATTCATGAAAGTTCTGTAGCTTGAGGGCATTGAGTTAGAGCAAGGAACTTGTTTAATTGTTCTGAAGGCTTATATTCCAGTAGAGCTAATTTTACCTGATCTCCTAATGACCTTGTGTTAGCATTAACAACATAAGAATCTGCGCGTATTTATTTTTTAGCAATATGACCTACAGGCAGTATTGACTTGTTATCACTGCAAACTTTTGGCTTCAGCTTCATGAAACTAATTTCATTTTGACTCATATCTGAATTACCCTGGACCACTTTTCTCTGTGTTCCACCTGGCTGCACTAACTACACTGCTGACTACTCTATGTGAAATAATTAGTCTTTTTTTCTCTTTATACCCTCATGCCAAGTTTGCTTTCTAGTCAAATAATACACAGCTGTGATAGCTTTACATCAACAGTTGCAGTAAATCAGACAATTGTAAAGGTGCCTCTATTTAGGCCTGCTGTTCTAGTCTCATTCTTTAGTCAAATTATAATAAAAGTGATCTAAAAATGATGTTGTGAAACTTAACCATAATAGTGCTCAAAAGGACTTTAAACACTGCTATTATGATTTTCATTTATAAATAATTTTAAATACAATACAGTAGAAATAAAGAAGATAAACAAGTTTCAAAGTGATAAGGGAAAATGACTGACTGTTGTTGTCACCTATGTGTCAATATAAACACTACATGGCTGATTTATTATGGAAGCTTTTAAAAAAATTTTCACTCAAAAATGATCTGTTCATTCTTTGGGGGAATTGAATATTGTTTAAAGAAGAGAACAGACTGTCCTATCACTTGGTCTCTTCAGGTCTGAACACACCATGGTCTTCCCAAGGGGGTGGAAATGTAAACAAAATACTCCAAATACCCACACTGGCAAGAGACCACAAGTTTCTGTTGCTCAGCAGTGCTACAGCCCTGTTAGGCTAGAGCTCAGCTGTGTAGTTTTGGGAGAACATGCAGCACTGCACTGCTCTAGAGAGGAAACTCCATTGTGTAGTGTTCTACCCACCAGGCTGCTGCCACACACTGCCATCCTGGGGTCAGACTCACCTGAATCCCATCCCTGCCTCCCTGCGAGATTCAACCTCTTGAACTGCTTAAGTCACCTCACTTCCATGCAACCGAAGAGATAGACAGGACTGTACTGCACAAGCTTTGCTACACTTCCCAGCCACCCTGGAATGAACCTAATGCCAGGAGGTCCCCAGAGACTCAGACTTGTGCTCTAAATATCAAAGATGTGCTGGTGCTGGTGAGCTGGGAGTCATCACTTATTCAGTCTGGCATGTGCTATGACAGCCCCATGTGACCCCTAGAAACTAAAAGGAACTGTTTCTGATATCTCCTGAAGATGCAACCTGTCCCCACTGTCACTAGAGGTGGTACCACACAGCCCAGGAACACTGGAAAGCCCATGAAAAGTGACAGGTACAATCCTGCCAAACTGCATGTGTATTGTTTGTGCTTGCTGGAATGACTAACCACACATGACTGACTACACAGTGGGCATCCTACTGCTGCTATTTTTATGACAAAACCAATAGGAAATTGTTGTAGTCAGGGTGTGCAAGGGAATAGATTTAACAGAGGACACAAAACTTATAGTTTTATTTTTTATTAGTTATCCAAAGAGTCAAATACAAAAGAGTGCAAGGAATCTGCCCCCACAATAAGACCCAAAGAATCCAGTTGAGGGCCTGGGTTCAATGACAGTGTCCTACACAACTCTAGCTGAAGACTTGGAGTTCATGGCAACATCCTCCATGAGTCCAAATGGAGGCCTGGAGCCCACGACAATGTCTCATGCAAGTCTGTATCAAGGACCTGCACTGGGAAGGCCCCAAGGACAGTGGTGGAAGCCAGAAAGTCTATGCCAGCGGGGTGAAGGATCTGTGCCAGCAGGCTGAGGGATCTGCACTGGAGTCAGGAAGTGATGCTCAAGGTAAGGACCCAGGCTGCCCTGAAAAGAACTGCAACCAGCCTCAGGAATGGCGAGGTCTTGAGCAATTAGAATAGTTGTTTTCATGTCAAGAAAACCAGCACAACAAGCTTCTCCAGGAGAATTAACAGTGTGCTTCAGTTCTCTTTTTATTCTGTTGGCACCAGTTCTCAGGTGGGCCTTCCACACCCAGAACCACACCGATTATGTTCAGCTGGGTGTACAAGTTGACCATTAGTTAATCCATCATTGAACTAGAGTGTTCCCATCTCTTCTTGCTGGCAGAGACAGAAGGGATCTCTGATTTCAATACCATATACCCTGAATATATTGCTCACAGCAGAAGAAAGCACACAGAGGCAATACTACGTGTTTAGTGAGAGCCAAAGCCACTGCAACATACTAAACCGACACCCCCAGACACACCTTCAGGGGAAAGGTTCCTAAAACACACTCCAAATAATCGGTAATGACAGCTGATCCATATGATTTGCGAATATCAATAATTTCCTACAAGAAGTAGAAAAAATTTACCCATATTGATATTTGCCGATCAGTTGAACTATCTGTCAGTAACAATTTGAAGAGGAGTGTTCATGTTAAGTATAAAGTAAGATAACATGATGCCCCAGAGGAAAGAAAGAACTCTGTAGCAAGGGATGAAAAAAATATTGATAAAATGCTAAAAAAAGTTCCAAAAATTATTCTAAAGATAATTTAATGTAATAGAAAAGAAAACTGGCAATTTAATGAAATTGGAAGAATTGTAATATGACGGATACAACAAACAGAGATCATAAAAAGGACACAAATAAATCTTAGAACTAGGAAATTTAACATGTAAACAAAAATGCAGTCAAAACCCATAACAACTATTTCTAAATTTGGAGTCAGTCCATTTGAAATAAGCAAGTCTGGGAAATAAAAGAGAGACAGAAGAAGAGAAAGCAAGAAGGTGAAAAACAGAGAAATAGACAGAGACAGAAAGATAGAGACAAGAAGGAGGTGGAGGAGAAACAGAAACAGTAAAAAGGCAAGGTGGGAGAAGAAGAGAAGGAAAACTAGAGAAAAATGAAGAAAAGCTTGAATAATCTTGAGATATTATTAAATGTACATTTAAAATACAGGTGTTCCACAAAATATAGAAAGCAAGAATATATAAATCTTACTGTATACAATTGAATTTGAAGAGTCTCATAAGCTTGAGGAAGGTGTTGGCATCTAACTGTGACAAGACAAAAAGAATACAAACAGATCTGAGATGAAGTTGTAGTAAAATTTCAAAAGTATAAGTGAAAGATAGAATTTAAAAAATAAAAATAGGAAAGAACCAAGTTAAATTACATTTAAGATAAACATGTAATAGGATTTCTCAGTAGAAACCTCACAGATGAAGATAATGGGGTAGCACAATTAAGGTTGTGATAGAACAAAAGAGCTATTGAAGATTATTTCATACACAAGGGCTATCTTTTAGAAATGAAGAAATCAAGACTTTACTAGAAGAAAAGGCAAGAAAATTTAACAGAGTCCCATAGATGTAAGCAAAAGAAACACTATTATCATGAAAAGTTATAAAACCGTAAAATGCACTAAAAGGGCAGATAAATTTAAAAAAATAGAAAAAATATTAAGCATGATCAATATATAAAGCAAAAGAAAAATTCAGCAAGAGAAGTAGAAAATGTACTCCAAGCAAGCAGGATAAAATTAGAAAAATGAAAAGAATAAGACTATATATGCAAAGGCTGTGGGCTGGGGAAAAGAGCCAGGAAGTCAGCCCGCCTTTCCTGTGAGCCAGCACATGGGTTGAGAGACAAGAAGAGACCCCTACCCCACTCTGTGGGCAACTGGCTGATTTGGAGGAACACAGGCTGGGATGATAGCAACTGAGGTACAAAAACAACTTAATGTTCGTAATGACTGATTGACTTTGCAGGCCTGGGGTCTGTAGTCTAAGCATCAGTTCAGAGGATAACAATACACATTATAACAACTATGGGGGTTTCCTTCTGTCTTGTTTTTGAAATTTTATATTGTTTTCACTGTTTTGTTTCATTTTATTGTTTTGTTTTATTCCCTTCAAACTAAAAAAGAAAAAAATATAGACTTTATATATATAGTGTGATAAAAATGGTTAAATAAAAAAATCATTGCCATCTTCCTCCAAAATACTCTAGTTCAGTTGAGTCACACTTATCTTGTTCTTACGTCCACTGTAAGAAGAATTTTTGAAAGTCCTTTTACAGTGTCTTCCATTAAACTGTCATGGCTGCTTCTGTGTCCTGAATTGATAGCCCTACAGTTAGTGCGGTCAACAGATCTGGGTGAGGGCACCACCAAATTCAGTGAGAGAAGAATACTCACATAGCACAGGATTGTGGGACAGCTGGATTTTGACATAAAAAGAGAAAATTAAGGCCCATAGCACATGCCATATACAAAAAAACCTCAAAATAGATTAATCCTAAATATATGAGTTAGAATAGTAAAATTCTTGAGGGCGCTGAGCCAACCAGTAACCAGCCTGCTGCCCTGCTAAGTGACTGTGGTTTGGCAAGCCACAGCCACCCGAGGGCAGGGAAACAAGAAGCAACAGCATTTCCTGAGATCTGCACCACATTGGAACTTAAGGTACTGAGCCAACCAGTAACCAGCCCGCTGCCCTGGTAAGTGACTGTGGTCTGGGAAGCTGCGGCCATCTCAGGGTAGGGAAACAAGAAGCAACAGTGTTTCCTGAGATCCACGCCATGTTGGAACATAGGGCGCTGAGCCAACCAGTAACCAGCCTGCTGCCTACCGGGGCGTGGGCTTAGAATCAAACATACCATATTCCACCCCCCCAACAATTGGGATCCAGGGATCTGGGTATCTCTTGGGAGGTGACATTATGTGGTACAGCAAGTGGGGGGAGTTTCCTTCTACTATCTCTGAAGGCAGATATTTTTATCACCATTTTGCTTTGTCCTGATTAACGGTGTTGCTATATTCAATATTCTATTTTGATGTGTTCTATAATGTTGTGTATTTCTTTTGATTTTGCTATAACTAATAGAAGAACAACTATTGTGAAGATGAGGAGATATACAATGGTGCCTATTATTGTTGTCCTGGTGACCTGCTGTGATGTTCTGTGCCAATTTCACTATACTGTCTCAACTGGCTTTATTTCATCCTGTTTTGTTGTATATTACTATCTCCAAGTTAATGAAAATTAAATCAAAATAAAACAATAGAACATGAGAAAACAAGGTAACAAAATACCTCCAAAAACTCCCAACTCCATCAAAGCTGATCCATGTGACATGGATGACGAGAAACTCAAAACAAAACAACAGAATTATATAAGGTGATTAAAAAGGAAATAACAACAAAACAGATCAATAAGGTACTGAGCAAGCTGAAACATGATATAACTAAACAGATAATGTACTTAAAAAGCAAAAGGAGGAAAAGAAAATGTGCTAAAGGATATAACTGCATGTATGTTTAAGTGTATGGGATTGATAACCATATTACCAAGTTTTTGTTGGATCATTGAACAGAACTGTTTACAGCCTCATTGTTTGTTCATTTTGTAAGCCTTAATGTTGTAACATGAACAACTATTTCCAAGAAGACAATATGTAATTTATCAAGTAGGGTTTTCTTAATTTTTTTTCAAATTCTGTATTATTTCTACCTTTTTTTCTGTTTTGTTTTTTTTCTCTTTAAATAAAATTTTTAAAAAAAGAATAGTAAAATTCTTATAAGAAAATATATAGGTAAATTTTAAGATCTTAGAATCAGGAATAATTTATTAAATATAGCACCAAAAATGTAAGCAGTAAAGGAAATAATATGTAAGTTATATTTTATAAAAATGAAAAATTTTGCACCAAATAATGCCATAAAACAAATAAAGATCATACCCAACTTTTAAAATGTAGTGCTGATTATTAATAGAAACTTGATTAAAATAGATCTTATGGAAAATACAGTACCATGCTCATACATTTTAAAACATTCTAGAATTTGAAATTATTTTCATATAGAGATTTTTTGGGTATATTCGTAAAAGCAAAAAATAAGGAAAACAATTCAGCAACTTCATAATAATTTTTTCTACAAGATAAGAAAAAGAATATTTCATCATACTTGTTTGATTTATACTGTCAACGTTATGAATGATTGGACACTTCCAGGTGATAATGCTTCTGCATTAAAATTCTCAAAAAAATGAAACAAAATCACAGTCAAGTTTCACAGGAAACTGAAATAGGATGTTCATAAGAAAAGTAGACAGATGATTAAAATCACACATAAGTCAGCAACAACCCATAGTTGAGTCCCTCAGTGACAGATATATTGATGAAGGTCTGTTACTAAATACTGTGTTAGTCTTCCTTGGGAGTCTTTATAAGAAACAGTGGTATTTAGGATGAAAAAAAATGGAAAAACAAATCAGCTCTGCTGTTAGAAAAGATTGGAAATGTGAAAAAAAAAAAACCCAAGGCTGCAAAATTTGACCATTACTTGAGTTCTCAGGAGTTACACTTTCTCTTTATACTAATGTTTTACATGCGCATAAAAATGTCCTATAAATTAAGACTTTTTTAAAAATGTGAAAAGAGCACAATTAACTGTAAGCTTCTGTTTTAGTTATCATTTTTTCTTCTTTTCTTATACCAAATTTTTTTCAATATTTCTGTAAACTCCATATCCAATTTGCTGTCATTTACTCAGCTTTTCCTATTGAATGTCAAAACTACTCCTACTCTTTCCTTCAATGAAGTCTGGGTTCATAAACCAATGGTTGTTTCTTAATCTTCTAGACTTATGTAATTCACACAGGTTTTATTTTGTAAGCCATATCATTTTAACTAGTCATTTTCTCCAAATACCTTGTTTACCTGGCACAGGAGTTAAGGTATTAATTTTGAAACTATGAAATAAATATGTCTCTTTTTTTATCTGAAAGAGAATAAAACAAAAGGGGGCAGTACAGAGCAGATCAGAACAGAACAACATAGGCAACACAGCACTTTACATTAAGACAACTGGACATCAACGGTAGCTAACACCATATCTCTTACTCTGCTATAGTTGAGCATAGTTTCAAATACAATAATATCAAACATAACACAATAGTATAAAGCCATGCATAGAGTGAAAGAATTACAGGGCTTTCTGAACCGAATAACAGAAAATGATCAATGGGTATTATAATATCTCATTTTTGATAAAAAAGAAAAAAACTTGTTTGAACTATCACACATATTCAAATTACAATAAGACACAATGTGGTAGATAGAACCAATGGTAATAGAACAAAAAAAGCATGGTAGGACTTCTAAGAAGGATGATATTAAATCAGCAATAGCTGTCATAATGTTTTGTTTTCTTCAAAACAGCTGTTCATATCATCATGCATGATATAGTCAAACAAAACAGGTTAAAACCATTCCAACTGATGAATGAAAACTTTGAAAGACTTCAAAGCTATGAGATGGGGACTCATGCTTACCGTAGTCTTATATACTCTTATCAAATCTCATACTAGGGAGACTATATGGTATTTACCCTTGTGAGTTTGGTTTATTTAGCTTAAGAGAATGGTCTCAAGTTCTCAGATGAAGAAATACGAATGGCAAATAAATACATGAAAAAATGTTCATCATCATTAGTCATGAGAGAAATGCAAATTAAAACCACACTGAGATTCCATCTCACTCCAGAAAGAATGGCCAAGATAGAAAATACTACCAAGAACAAGTGCTGGAGAGGCTGTGGGGAAAAAGGAACTCTTCTACACTGTTGGTGGGAGTGTGGACTGGTGCAACCACTGTGGAGGTCAATCTGGAGATTCCTCAAAAAGCTGGGTTTGGAAGTCCCATTTGACCCAGCTATTCTGCTTCTAGGCATATTCCCAGAAGAACTGAAAACATCCTACCACAGTGATATATGTGCACCTATGTTTATAGCAGCACAATTTGTAATAGCCAGATCTTGGAAACAACCTAAGTGCCCATCAACTGAGGAATGGATAAAAAAGTTGTGTCATTTTTATACAATGGAGTACTACTCAGCTATAAAGAATGATCACATCAAGATATTTATAAATAAATAAATATGTATCTTTAGTCTCCTTTTACTAACCATTTCTCTTCTTCATGACTCTAAATTTCAAAATATCCAAGGAACAGTTTTTGGATAGTTTTATCATTTAATTCACTTTTTAAATCATCACATATCCACTCCAAATGCTTTAAATATTGCCCCCATATTAACAATTCAAATGCATGTATCGTGGATAAGCTTATTTATCAACTTGATTGGAGCAGGAGGGACCTAAGAGATTAGTAAAACACACTTCTGAGGGTGTCTGTGTGTATTATGAGGCATGATTTTGTGGTTAGTATCTGGGCCTAAACCTTCCTTTCTTGTGCTGTTCCTTTGCTCTACTTAAGTGCTGCCACAAACTGAGAACTGTTCCAGTCTACCCTTCTGCCAACTATGGACTGAATTCTGAGAAACTGTAAGCCAAAGTTTCCTCTTTGATGTCGTGAGTGTCATGTAGATTGTCCAAAAATAGGAAATCTAATATTGAAAAATTGTCACAGGAGAAGAGCCATCACTGAAGTGACTTTGGATGACTGTGAGTTCAGAGCCTCTGGAGCTGGTCTGAGGCAGCAGTTGTACAGACTTGGAGGTGCAGGTTACGGGAATCCTAGAATAGTGCAAGCAGAGCTGAATGGGTAGTTTTGGATGGAGGACAGAAGATGAGAAAGCTGAAAGGAAAGTACGCAGAAAAGGGCAGGTACAGTACATTTCAGTTTGGAACAAAATAGTCCACTGGAAATTGGGCTGAGACTATGTATATCACTTGTGACCAAAAAAAAATGTCTACACTTTGTCCATGTTATTAGACTCTGCAGGAGATGGCAGTTAGGGTCAAGGACTAATTTATGTGGGAAAAGAATTTCATGGCAGCCCCAATCTTAGTCTGTGAAATTACAGTTGCTGGCTGCTTAAGCCAGATATGATTTGAGTGAAGGGCAAAAAGATACTGACTTTTAAATGTTGATTTTTGTACTCTATACGTTTGTTGAATTTATTTTTCAGTTTGAAAAGTCTTCTGAAGGAGTCTTTCGGGTTTTCAAAGTATAAGATTGATTGTGTACAAATAGGGATGCTTTGACTTCTTCCCTTGCCTGTGCCTTATTTATTTATTTATTGTTTCATTTGAGACAATGTCTCACTATGTAGGTCATGCTAGCCTTGAACTGGTTATGTAGCCCAGGCTGGCCTGGAACACTTGGTGACCCTCCAGCCATGGCCTCCCAAGTACTGGGATTACAGGAGTGCCCCACCCAGTTCTATTTATTTCTTTTATCTAACTAGTATAATTAAAATTTTAAGTACTTAGTACATAGGAATATTGAAAATGGACACCTTATTTTCATTCTGGATTTTAAATAAAATGCATTCATATGTTTTTCAGTATTATGTTGGGTGTGGATTTATCACATATAACCTTTATGACATTGAGGTAAGATCTTTCTGTAACTAAGGTCTTTAGGACTTTTATAATGAGGCAGAATTGAATTTCAATGAAGACTTCTTCTGCATATTTTGATGTCATCAAAGGACTTTTATTTTTGATTCTATTTGTGATTTTTATGCAAGATAATTTGCATATGTTGAACTATCTCCCCACTTTCCTGTACTACAAACAATTTGACCATAGCATGTCATCCTTTTACTCTGTTGTTCAGTTTCACTTGAAAGATTTTGTTGAGAATTTGTATCCATGATGGATACTGTTCTGTAGTTGTATTTTTGTGTCAGTTCTTTTTTCTTTTGGTAGCAAGAATTGAATTCATGACCTTGTATGTGCCAGGCAGTTGCTGTGCCAATGAGCTATATTCCTGGCGATTTGTGTCTGTTGTTACTCTGGCCAATATCAGAATAATACTGGCTTCATAGAGTGAAGTTAGAAGATTTCCTTGTTTTCTATTTCCTGGAATAGTTTCTGGAACATTGGCGTTAGTTCCTTAAATTTCTGCTAAAACTCACCAATGAATCTGCCTTCAGTATTTTGCATTTTGAGCTTTTTAAAAATTGTTATTCCTCAATCTCCTTGGTTGTTTTCAATCTATTTAGTTTTTCATACACCTTCTAGGTTCAATTTTGGTAGGTTATGTGTGTCTCAGCATACCGCTATTTTTTTCTAGATTTCCTGATTTATGGAAATGTGCATTTTCAAGGGTCATAGTCATTCTGTGCATTTCAGTATTCTCTACTTTAACATTCTCCTTTCTTTGTCTAATTTTATAAATGTCTGTCTCCTCATTTTTTTGTTCATGGAGTTAAGGATTTATTAATCTTGTTGACGTTTTCAAACAAACAACCCTGTTTCATCTATCATTTGTATTATTGTGTTAGTCTTTATTCCATTACTTCAGTTATGATAGTTATCATTCCTGTCCTTCTTTTGAGATGCATCACTAGAATAGTCAACATCTCAATGATGTTTAGTGTAGAATATTATAGCTATACACTTCTCTGTCAGAAATATCCTTGCTGAATCTCACAGATTCTGATAGGTTGAGTTTTCACTTTCATTAACTTCTATATATTTTTAAATGACTGACCTGGTTTCCTGAATGATCTACCAATAAGTCAGCACTGTACTCTTCAGGGTTCATGTGTTTGTGTAGTTTCTCTTGGTACTGATTTCTAGTTTTTTTTCCCATTATGATATACTAAGATGCAAGCACTTGTTTCAAATTTTGTTTTTAAAACTTTTTCTCAGTTCCGAAATATTACTAATTCAGGATAAAGTTTCAGGAGCTGTGGAAAATAATATGTATTTTTCTTGTTAAATGGGAAATGCTGTGGCTGTCTTTCAAGTTCATTTAAGCCATAATGTAGTTTAACTTTGAGTTCCATTTTTTTTCTTGTTGAGGATGACATATGTATTCCTGATCATTGATATTAAACTCATCCACCAGTTTTATTTCAGAGCCTTTTTGTTGACTGTTGTTTCTTGTATGAATCTGAGTGAAATAATTTTGATGTATGCATATTTAGAATTGTTATTTATTCTTTATGAGCTGTTCCCTTTACCAATAAGTAGTAGTATTTTTGTCCATTCTACTGTAGTTTTCTTTGTCAGATATAAGTAAAGCTAATACAGCTTGATTTCTGATTCATTTCCAAAGAATGCAAGGAATATCATTTTCCATACTTTTATTTTCCAGATGTCTGGATCTTTGCTTCTGAGATGTGCTTCTTGCAAGCAGCAAATAGGTGGGTCTTATACTGTAATCCAATTGCCAGTACTTTAATTATACTTTAATTGGAATAAAAGAGAGATAATTTTACGGAATTGTTCTTTCTTAAATTCTATTTTATTCTTTATATCATTCAATCGCTTATTTGCATTTTCTTTGAGTACTCATTCACCAAATTTTTTCTAATATTTCATCTATTCTGATATGAGTAAAGTCAGTTACAATGTTAGTATTAACATTTGGAGGAGTCATGTTGGCTTCTATTTGCATATTTCTTAAGCTTCAGTGTTAAAACTTCTGTTATTTATGGGATGTAATTCTTGTATTCTTTTACATGAAGACTTTCTTAAGGGATATGTTTCTCCTAGTGATGTTCCCTGGTTTATTAGTCAGCACTTCCATGACATTATATAATACTGAGCAGCCATAACTTCAAGGATAGTTTTAATTTATCTTACGGTTTCTGGGGATTCACTCCATTTTCAGTTAGCATAAAGGTGGGAATATTGTGGTAGAAAGCCATCCTAGAGAAAAGAGGCTTTTTCATGGTAACCACAAAGCAGAGGAGAGGAAGAGCATCAGATAGCAAGGGTCTAAGATCAAATACATATACTCTCAAGTACTCACCTCTCTAACCATAAAAACACAGCCAGAAGTTTGTAAGGCCAGTTCCTTAGGTATATTGCAAAGTCTATCAAGATGGTATGTCATTCAATTTGCCACACCTAATGTATAACTCTTAAGTATAGTTGAGCTTAGTACTAAGTGAATTTTTGTGTGTATTTTGCCTGGGCTTCTTTGTAACTGATTAGTAGAAAATGATACAGTGTATACTGTGTCAGAGCCCAAGAATATTATTTTATCCAAACAGCACAAGAGTACTGTCATGTGATATTTGCATTGTGTGTGTTTTAAACAGAGAATGTGGGGATGGATGCTCTGGGAATACCTTAATTTTGATATACAGTGTGATCTGAAAATCTATGAGAATGACCTTTGCTGGAGTTGCTTCTAGGTGTGGTGCCTACAGAAGTTATGTAAATTCTGTCAGTTCTTGCTATGAAAGTAAAAGTTCAAAAGCAAAACATTAGTCCTTTTCATCATACCTACTTAGGATTAATTTGCTCAGTGGAGTCTTTTACTTCTCCTATGATTTAGCTTAAACTATCCACCAAGTTTTGTATGGGACCAAGAATTTGTTAAAAAAGATGCCATTTAAAAAAATATATTTTTGCATTGAGAGTTATTATTATAGTAGTATTCCTGATTTTTTACACAACCCTATTTTACCCTTGATGAAATAACAATGAGTTTTCAATGGCTTACAGATGATGGTCATTTTTTATTGGGTGTAGCTATCCAACAGAAATATATAAAATATTTAGAAAGGACAAAATCATTGAGTGTCTATAAGTAAGAGATTATATTGGAACCAGATGATAAAAAGTGGAAGGCCAAATAAAATTTAGTTCTTGCTGATATAATTATATAGCTGGAATACAAAATATAAATGTAATAGGAATGGAAGATGGAAACATATTTATAAGCAAGTTCACTGAAGATCGTTAATTTAGGGTGTTTTCAATAAAATACAAAAGGTACAGATTCAATTTTTATGCCAATCATAGGAAATTTTTATAGTTGTTGATATTTATTATTGTATTATCAATATTATTTTACAACTAGGAAATGGTAATATCATTTATTTGGTCTTTTTGAGACAGAGTCTCTCACTATATAGTTCAAGCTGGCCTTGAACTTGCAGTGATTCTCCTGCCTCTGCTTCCTCAGAATTGGGATTACAAGCATGTGACACCTCATCTAGCATTCAAGGTAATATACATTTTTATCCCTTTGAAATTTATTTGATATGGAGGCTCGTGCTTAAGAAATATGAAATACCCTGGAAAATTGTATAATGTCCTAATGAATTTATATGGAAAAATCAGACAGAGTAAGCCCATCATTTAAAAAAAAGGAAGTGCTCAATCCTATTTAATGCTATATGTTTTCCAGTTAAAATTCAATGAATCTATTTATTCATCATGTGTGTTCCTTATTCCAAACCAATGGTATAAAAATCCTGACAGGTCCTAAAGGAAAAATGTACCACAAAAAATTAATAACAGAATGTAATTCTCAGGGCTGCATAACAGATTCAGGGATATTGCTAATATTTCTCATGTAGATAGAGTAACTTTTTTAAATGTTGCCAAAAATATATACTTCTGGGCAATTAAAAAGGTCCATTTTCATTAAGATTTCCTTTTATTTATATAGCATTTATCATTTGGTTAATTAAATTGGCCATGATACATATTGTAGAAGAGAGGGTAAATACAATTTTAAGAAAACAAGTTAATGCACTTTGTATAACCAATAACTGATGAACCACCATTGACAAAGAATATTTATATTTTGAAAAGGGAAATATTGTATTTGGGAAACATGTGCTGCGCAACTTCAGGCGCCAGAATTCTTAGCAGTTGCTGGCCCTGTTTCCATAACGCCCTTATCTTAATGAATTTGTAAACAAAGAAATAGAAAATCATACCAGTGCATTCAGAGGCACATGCTTCTTCAATAATACTAGGAATGTTTGAAAAAGTGAATAATTCTATATTATTTTTCCAAGCAAAACAGGTGATAGCATTTACTTTAGTGCACTAACAATTTGGTAATTGTATTTGTTATGGTTTGTGACTGGATTCCCTGAAAAACCTTATGTGGTCATGGGGCAGGCTTTTTGGAGGCAACTGAATCTAGAGTTTGTGATTGGTTCATTGTCTCGTGCTGGGATTAGAGGTATGAGTGCTACACCCACCCTAGAAAGGGTAACCTGAAAACAATATAAAAGAGGAAAAGAGTCTCTCTCATTTTTTGCACTTGTTGCTTTTGCTGTTTTCTGCAACCACCATGACCTGTTGCCCCTCTCCCATGACATGCTGTCTTGGAACTAGCTGATTATATACTTAAAACTTCATACTCTGAGCCAAATAAACATTTCCCTCTTTAACTTTGAGGGTCAGGTATTTTGTACCAGAAATGAGAGAAAAGTAACTAATACAGAATTTATTATCAGGGATGTGGAATCATTGTTGTGACTATACCTGACCAGGTGATTCAAGAGCCTTTGGGAATGCCTTGTGAGAAGAGATTGGAAAGGTTCAGAAGTGAGCTGAATAAGTAGACCTGAAACTGTTTAGACTGTTCTGAGCTACAAGGTTCTGCCTTGTACATTAGTAGAGGGCTAGTAGAAAGTTAGTAGGTTAGTAGAAATTCTGCCTATAAATACCACACTAAGGATATGTCTTTTGAGAAGGACTGCACTGGTTTTTGGATTCCAGATGATGTGTGTTATAACTTAGCAGAGAGTTTGTCTGGATTTTGCTCCTGTTCAGAGATTTTGCCTGAGACTGAGATTAAGGGCAGCAGACTAACTAATCTGGCTGAAGAAATTTCAAAGTAAGTCAAAAGTTGAAGAGGTGGCGTGGCTACTGTTGGGTGCTTTTAGTGAGATTTATTTTGAGACTCAAAAGCAAAGAACCCAGCAGAATGATTTAAAACATTGTTGGCTTGGCCACAAAGGAAGCTCCAGTAAGGATGTGGGCTGAAAAATAGAGCAGAAGAAATCTTGATTGTTGACAAATAACAAGAATATAGAAAAAGGGCCTATAGGCATTAGAAATAGGAGCAAATCTCCACCCTTTGCAGCCTCAAAACTGCAAAAGTGAAAGACTTTGCTTTGAGAAGAAAGCTATGTAGCACCATTTTCCATAATGAAGGTGGCCTAGAGAATATGTTCCTCAGAATTGGGCTCAGAGAACTCAATGATCTAAATATTTGACCCTTACAGTCAAGAGAAAAGGAAGCTACTTTTCCAGCTTACAGAAGACTTTGGCAGCATCCACGTGGCACTGGTTTTAGGTGCATCCAAAATGCAAGAGTTGTAGAATCAGGAAGGCTTCCATTCAGGAATCAGAAAGCCTGGGAGGTCAGACATAGTATCCTAGAGAGGGCAATTTGTGAAGCTGTGAATATGAAGCCAAAAGTGCAGTAGAAATCCAGAAGTTTGGAGAGAGTAGGAACATGCATTATCTGAGAAAAACCTGCAAGAAGGGAGCAAATCCAGCCTAAGAAATAAGTCTTCGGAGTGTCTACCATGGTCAATGCCATAGGCATGGAACCACTCAATCCCTTTGGAGCTCAAAACTTTCCACAGATTGCCTTGGATGCTGCAAGTGGGACAACAGGACTTAAAGTTTGGCGTGCTGGATTTTGGACTTCATTGGTTTATTCCTTTGTATCCTCCCTGTTTGTAACTTCTGGAATGGAAATGTCTATTTTGTGCTGTTGATTTCTGGAAGTATTTTACTTTTTTTGCATTTATACAGGGGTTCACAGCTAAGAGTTTGTATTAAGTTTTAGAGGAAACTTGGGACTTGGGCTTTTCAGCATTCTTGAAACTGTAAGGACTTGGGAAACTCTCAGAGATGAACTAAGTTCCTTTTGCATAAAGGGATGTTCATGAGTATTTGAGGAGCCAGGGGGAGAATGTTATAATTTGTGCCTGAATGTAACCTCAAAGCCTCATGCATTCAGGGTCAGGCATTTCAGATGTGGCTGAATCTAGAGTTTGTACTCAGTTCATTTTCTAGTGCTAGGACTGGGATTCCTAATAGTACAGATATCCTAGGGAAGCTGGCTTGCATATCATATAAAGGAGGAAGAAAGGCTTGCTCTTTCCTTTTTGTACTTCTTGGTTTGGTATCTTCTACTGCCATGACTGATAGCCTTCTGCCATACCACCTTGCCTTAGAACCAGCTTACTATGGACTGAGACCTCTGTAAACTGTGAACTAAATAAACTTTTCCTCTTTTAATTTTGGGTATTGAGTATTTTATCCCAGCAATGAGAGATAAATAACTAAGACATATTTTAAAGTCTATTTCTCAGTTAAGTTTGCTGAAATTTCAAGTACTAGATAGAATATGTTTGAAGAAAGATGGTTATTGCTGGTAAGAATTTATAGGCCCATCTATTTGTATAACAGAAAAATATTTAAGAAAATGAAAATCTGAAAGCTTAAAATCTAAATTTTAAATAATTTTGTCATGCATATAATGTTATATAATACCTTATTTTTAAATAAATGTTACTATTTCTAGTTCATGCAGTAATCAGTAGTAGCCTTGGAGTACCTTATTGTCTGAGAACTATGAAATGAATCCCCAGACAATTCTTTATGTGACTCCTTTCAAGAAAGAGCACAAAGGCTTCCTCCTCAAGTGAACTATTACATTTCTACACTATTTACTTTGTAATAGATGAGTTCTTGTTCATTCTTTCTTAGTTTCCTGATGCAGACTGCTTGGCTTCTTTGTAACGTTAATCTTGCCAGCAATTATCCTTCCTTTGCTTCAGTTTTGCAGATTATTTCTTTTCTCATGAAACCTCAAACATTTTACATTTGATTTTTGTTCCTGATTCTCATTGTCAGTGTAACTGAAATGAGCCAGCTGTTCCAATGCCACAGTCCAAATGTGCTGTTTTGAAAGTTCCTCCACCCAACCAATTAGTCTACCACACCTAATCTCAGACTTCAGCAAATTTTCAGGACAAGAACAACATGTAAAGAAATTTTCTGCCAAAAGCACATGTGCACCTCTGGTTCCACTGCCAGTGTAATCTTTCCTCCCAATTGCTAACTCCTGAGCCTGTCCTTTACTGTGCTCATATCTGCATTCTTTTATACCACCAGAATCTCCCATCAAGCTTGTCCTACAGCATTGTAATCATTTTTTTTTCTGGCATCTGAAAACTTTCCAAACTCTTCACAAACCAGTTCCCAGTACTACTAAATGTTGAGGCCCATAGTTAAGACATAGTCAGAGTTTGTGGTGTTTTTGTCTGAATTTTGGTCTTCTGTTCTCCAACCAGAAGCTCCTGTAAATTTTGGCCTGAATCATTCTATGGCTTCTCTAGCAAGCAGCTCCAAGATTTTCCAAACTCTTCTCACAAACCAACTCCAAAAGCTTCTAAACCCAATATTGGGTAGAGTTGGAGCAATGACCCCACTTCTAATGCCAAAATAGGAATTGGTCACTTTCTTGTCACTAGGACAAAATGCTTGACATCCAGACCTTGGAGAAAGAGGCATTAATTTGGTTCTTGGTTTTCAGATGATTCAGTCCATAACTGGCTGGCTCCAAGGTATAAAGGGCATGATGGAATGGCTAGG
Organism: Dolichotis patagonum; assembly: GCA_004027295.1. Lineage (NCBI taxonomy): Eukaryota > Metazoa > Chordata > Mammalia > Rodentia > Caviidae > Dolichotis > Dolichotis patagonum. The sequence continues at coordinate 1,787 of PVJX010023359.1, read as the reverse complement.
AAGAGAAACGCTGCTCACACTGTGGCACCTAGGATGAGAGAGAGGAATGGGGCTGGAGGGCAAGAATACAACTATCAGGTCACTTCCCCCCTGACCAGCCTCCCACAGGACTAAACCACATAATGTCACAAATAACTATGGAACTCATCAGTGGATGACTCCATTGCTAGGCATAGATTCCCCATGATCCAGTGACCTTCCAAACACGTGAGACTTCTGGTGAACATTTTAGAGGCAAATTGTAATAAGGTTTAAATAATAATAACTTTACTTAATATCAATTCAAATGATAAATCATGATGAAAACTACATATTTTAGTAAATGATTAGTGATTCTTGTATATTGTTTGTTACTGAGGTAGCATTACTAATTTTTAAAACATTTAATAGTGAATCAAAAAAATTGTGCCTCTTTCCTAAGGATTCTTGTTAATATAATGAAATGTCACAATTTTGATTTGTTGATGGTCGCTGTGATTTTTCATGGGAATTAGAAGAGATAATAATATTAAACATGTTTGCTCATCAATAATATTAAATTGGTGAAACAACTGTACAAATTATATTGAATATTACCTATGAAGAGAAAGTGAATATAGCCTTTTCTCTAAATAAGAATATTTTTATTCAGTGAGAGTGGTAGGGGAAAACTATTCTGAAAAGAATATTTTTAATATTGCAACATTTTGATTGTTTTAAATTTAGTGTGAACTTTCCTGATGATGGTTTTTAGTGATAATGTTTCTTGGTTAAAGGAGTTGTGAAATGTCATGTTTAAAATTACAAAGCCACTAAAAGGTCTTATCTTATCCAAAAGAAGGAAAACTGTCTTTATTGCCATAACTAAACATAAAATCTTCATGGTAATACCTCACTAAATCTCTCTAAATGAACATTCCATTCATTTCCTTCTTAAAATACCTTATTTAGTGTTAAAGGAGATGGAAATCCTAAGTACTCTCAATTGATCATTACATGTTTCACATATTTATCAAATCATCACCTTGTACCAAATAAATGTGTATAACTACAATAATACTAAAGATCATTGCTTAGATTCTCATTATTTTAAATTGAAAGATAGAATATGTCAGAAACCACATATCAAGTCTTTCAAGTTGTAACCTGAACCTCAGTTACAATGAAAAAATTTGTGATTCCTGAATGGATCAAATCCTGGTCATCACTGCTCCATGCAGAAGAGCACCTATTTCCTCTTTATTTCCAAATACTCTGACAGTAAGGAAATGGGGGGAAAAGGAGTAATATATATCATGTACAGGTACAGATTCCCTATGATGAATGTGATCATTATGTGTACTCAAAATGTATCAATAAATTTAGTTAATTAAAAAAACAAAGATATGCCTAATCGTCCTTTAAACTCATTTTGGACCATCCTTTCTCTGGCTCTTCCAATATATTGTCTACTGTTAACAAGAATTAATCACCTTCTCCTTAAGTTTCTTGTTTATGTTTTTCAGATACCTGTTACACCAAGTTATAACACTGAATTGCATTACGTAGATTGGACTTCCTCTGCTACAAGCTGAATAGGTATGGGCCTCTTGTTATTACTGTTTGTATCCTATGTGCTTATGTAGAACAAGTACAAAATAAAGTTTTGATGAACAACAAGAACATAACAATGTAAAATTACTAAATGCATCCTTATTTTGTAAATATTAGTAGAGTTGATATCTCCCAGAAAGAATTTCAAGTGTTAAAGAATCTTCACTATTATTCAGTGGGCTAAGAAAATAACCCCCAAAACAAGAGCCGCACTA
>PVJX010023358.1:0-29358 GCA_004027295.1 Dolichotis patagonum | reverse complement strand
AAAAAATTTTATTTTAAGAGAAAAAATAAACAAAACAAAACAGAATAAAGGGTAGCAACAATACAGAATTCCAAGGAAAAAAGGAAAAGAACAACAAAAAATCTTAAGAAATTATTACTTGACAAATTACATACTGACTTCTTGGAAATAGTTGTTCAGATTACAAAGTTAAAACATGTAAAGTACACATTCAAACAGTGAGACTGTTAACAGTTCTGCTCCACGATCTGACAAAAACAGCAATATGGTCATCCATCTTATCCACTCAAATATACATGCAATTATATCTAAAGGGTGAAATTAAACACAACAAAACAGAGCAAAGCGGATCACAAGAAAGCAATGTAAGAGACAAAAATTTCAAAACTAGACAATCGGAGATATTCACTCTCTATCATACTGACTCTTGTTTTCTTCCAAATAGTTGTCCATATTGTCACATACAGGGAATTTACATGAAACAACATAGTATGGAATTGATCTGAGCAGGGCGAAGAGAGCATTTCAGGTCTTCAAGACCAGATATAAGGAAAGCCAAGAATGGCTGTAATAGTATCTCTCATTCTCCTCAAAACAGCTGTCTATACCTTCAAATGTGTTGAACTTAAACAAGACAAAGCAAGCTAAAATCACTTTGAACAAAAAGTGATAGTTTTACTGGATTTCACAACATGACATTATGGAACCAGCACTGGGTATTGTAGTGCCTTTTTTTCTTCTAAGTAGTTGTTCATTTCAACATGTGTTATATAGTTGGTTCTTATAAACTGTTTATAAGCTCTACACATGCATGAGTCTCTACATGTATATCTATCCTTTCTGTATCAGAGGTAAAAACAAAACAAAGCAAGATAAAACAAAACAATTCCTAGAAAAGCATGAGGCAAAAAAGTCACATAAAACCACAATACTAGGTGATCTACAATGGTTACCATGATGTCTCAGCAGTACATAATAACATTAATAAAAACAAAGCATTGGAGACATTATAAGACTTCAAAAGCAAGTAATAATCAAACTAGAGTGGGTATCTTAGTGAATCTTGTCATCTTCAGTGTAGTTGCCTATACTCTTAGACTTGATGCTATCAATCATAACAGATTTAAATAAAATCAGTCAATACAGAGTAGCAATCTAACAAACCAGATTCAAATAAGATCAGTCATAATAAGACAGTATTAGTTATAAAGGGCTTCAGATTAAGTTGATAGGAAAATTAGGGATGATTACCATACTATGTCCTCTTATTTTTGGGATAGCTGACCATGTCCTCAACTCTAGTGTAAGTAGACAAACTGGAACAGCATGTAATCCATCCAAGCAGAGTGGTGAGAATAATGTAAATTTTAAATTTTGTTACCTAATTAACAATATCCTCTGCCTCCCTTTTTTAGACAGTTCCTCCCCTTTCACTCCTATAGGGTGCACTGCTTGTTTTGGATCCCACTTCCTTCCTATATAGAGCATCTCAATGGACCCTATCTCCTCCTCTACTCTGCCTGTGTTTCTCTCTGTTAATATTTCAAGGCCATCTATACTAGAAATTACAGCCAATCTTCTCTGCCTTATTTCTGCTATTCTGTTTTTCTGCCATTGGTTGTCTATATTTCTGTTCCACTCCACTATCTGCCCTCTTCACTGAGGCCTCTCTGCCACTGTTCCTGAAATGCTCATATTCTTTTTCTCTCTCTAGAATGTCCTTCAGTATTTTTTGTAGGGTTGGACTGGTGGTCACAAATTCTCCCAGTTCCTCTTTGTCATGGAAGCATCTTGTTTCTCCATTAATTTCTAGAGAGAGTTTTGCAGGATACATCAATCTGGGCTGGAGATTGTTCTCCTTCAGCGCTTGAATTACTTCACTTCAAGCTCTTCTTGACCTGATGGTCTGTATCAAGAAGTCTTCCATGATTTTGATGGGTTTTCCTTTATAGGTGATCTGTTTCTTTTCTCTGATGGCTTTTACTATTCTGTTCTTATATTAAATTTCTGGGGTCTTATTATGTGTCTGGGTGTAGCTCTGTTTGGGTTGTAGTTGGTTGGAGTTTTGTATGCTTCATACTTCTGCATATCATTTCTTTTTTCTATGCTTGGGAAATTTTCCTTAATAATTTCTGTGAATAGCCTTTGTAATTCCTCTGTTTTGATTCCTGCTTCTTCATTCATATACTTTAGTCTTAAGTTATAGATCCTCTTGTCATCTTATAGTCTTTGTATCTTTACTGCCTGCTCCCTTGTTTTTTAAGATTTTTAAGAGATCTTCCCTTTCATGATCACACATTGCAAGCCTGTGTCCAATTTTTGATAGTTCATCTTTGGTTTCTTTCAAGCAGTTTTGCCAGCTTTCTATGGAGTCTTTTGTTTCCTGATAATCTCTTTGAATCTGCTTCATGAATATTAGGTTTATTCTGTATTCTTCATTAAATTTTTCTCTCCTTTTGTGTTCCTCCATTCTTCTGTCTGTGTCTTCTTGAGAGGTGCCCAGCCTTTCATTTATTAATCTACTTATCTCTTGTTTAATTTGAATTGATATTTCAGTTTTGGTCCCACTTATGAGGTCCTGAAGATATCTCTTTATGTCTGCTAACGCTGTGTTTGATGTTGCATTTTTGCTGCCCTCAATCTCTTTTGTATTTACCTCTCCTGGATCACTGTTCTCAGGGTTGAGGGCTGGGGTTTTTTTCTTATTTCTCCCTTTCATCATGTTTTTGGTTCCTTCCATACAAGTGTACAGTGTAATTCCCAGACCCTTTTCTTGTTGGTTAAGGCTCCTCTAGAGGGCGCAGGGTAGGAGCTTTTGCCCTCTTAAATCGGTTATCAGAGATTAAAGTTCAGGCACAGGCAGTGTGCGCTGGCTCCTCCCCTCCGGGCCAGTCAATCTTTGGAGGCCTTCACTGCATCAGTGTGTGCCGATCTCAGGGAATTAATTTGTAGTGACTCACTGGGTCCCAGCTGGGGGCACGGCCTAGTCCATGCAGATTCCACCAATCTGCTTGACAAGGGGAGCAACCAACTAAAGCCATTTCCTTATGGAGTTAGGGCTCTCCTGCCCAAATTCAGTATGTCATCCAGTCGGTTTTCCCTTTCCCATGGGAGGGTCTTATTCCCATCACTCACCACATGTTGATGCCGGTCCCCAAGAACTGCTGGGTTCCCCGACCTCTGACTTCAGTGTGGCTGCAGTGCGAATTCACGGTGCCTCTGGGTGGGTTGTGTGCAAGGCCGGTCTGGGCGAGCCACACACAGGGCTGTTCAGCTCTGCAGTCTGGTGGCTCAAGCCAGTTGCTTTGGCTTTGTCAGGTCTCCAGCAGAGATTAGGCAGCTCGAGGCATGTGGGGTGTTTGCTGATTTTAACTTCTCTTATGGTAGCCCCAGGGCCTCATATTTGAAAGGTTTTTGTGCTTTAGTTTCTTTGTGGGTTGTGAGAGTCCATCTATCTCTGTTTGGTTCTCTCCAGGGTGTTTTATTCTGGCATTTAAGCTGTCTCTCTCAGAGAGGGTCCCTCTCCTGCTACCTACTGGTCCACCATCTTTGGACTCTCTCCGATCATGTGGTTCTTACTTTTGGCTCTATTGATATGGTGGATTACATTTATTGGTTTGCGTATGTTGAACTATCCCTGCATTCCTGGGATGAATCCCACTTGGTCGTGGTGTATAATCTTCTTGATTTGCTGCATCCTGTTTGCCAATATTTTATTGAGAAATTTTGCACTTACGTTCATTAGGGAGATTGGCCTATAGTTCTCTTTTTTAGTTGGGTCTTTCTCTGGCTTTGGTACTAGAGTAGTATTTGCTTCCAGGAATGACTTAGGAAGAATTGCTTCCCTTTCAATTTCACTGAAGAGTTTCAGGAGTGTTGGAGTAAGTCTTCTTTGTATTTCTTGTAGAATTCTGCAGTGAATCCATCTGGGCCTGAACTCTTCTTTGTTGGCAAGGACTGAATTACATTTTCAATTTCATTAATAGAAATTGGGTTATGCAGCAGTTTTACATCTTTCTGATACAACTTTGGTATTTCATATGTATCTAGGAATCTGTCTATTTCTTCATTGTTATTGAATCTATGAGAGTAGAGGTTTTCAAAATAAGTATTGTTGAAGTTCTGTGTTTCCACGGAGTCTGTAGTAATTTCACATTTTTCATTCCTTATTGCATGAATTTGAGTTTTTTCTTTCCTTTTTTAATAAGGTTGGCCAGGGGCTTATCAATTTTATTTATTCTTTCAAAGAACCAACTCTTTGATTCATTGATTCTTTGTTCTGTTTCCTTAGTCTCTATTGCATTACTTTCTGCTCTTCTTTTTATAATTTCCTCCCTTCTTTTGGCTTTGGATTTGGCTTGCTTTTCTTTTTCTAGATGTTTGAGTTGTAGCATCAGGTTGTTTATTTGTGTTCATTTTGCCTTTCTGATTTGGGAACTCAATGCAGTAAATTTTCCTCTAAGGACTGCTTTCATTTCATCCCACAATATCTGGTAAGTTGTGTTTGTATTTTCATTTGCTTGTAGATTTTTTTTAATTTCTTCTTTAATTTCCTCCATGACCCACTGGTTGCTCAACAGTGTATTACTCAGTTTCCATGTGTTTGTGAGCTTTTTGCAGTTGCTTTTATCATTAATTTGTAGTTTCATGGCACTATGATCTGATAGCATGCATGGGATAATTTCAATTCTTTTGCATTTATTTAAATATGGTCTGTGGGCTAGTATATGGTTTATATTTAGAAAATGTACCACATACTGCTGAGATGAAGGTATATTCTGCTGTTGTTGCATGGAACACTCTGTATAAGTCTATCAAGTCCATTTGTTCACAGGTGTCATTGAGTTCTGTTATTTCTTTGCTTATTTTCTGTCTAGTTGATCTGTTCTTTTTTGTCAATGGTGTGTTAAAGTCTCCTGTTATAATTGTATTATTTCTTATTTGATTTTTCATTTCTTTTAGCATTTACTTTATATAGCTTGGTGCTCTGGAATTTGGTGCATATATATTTAAGATTGTTATCTCTACTTCTTAAAGTTTAACCCTAACTATTATGTAGTGACTTTCTTTTTCTCTTTGGATCATTCTTGGTTTAAAATGTACATTGTCTGCAAACAGAATGGCTTCTCCCACTATTTTTTGGTTTCCCGTTGCCTGAAGTATTGTATTCCATCCCTTGACTTTCATTCTATGAGTGTCCTTTTGGGTTAGATGGGTTTCTTGTAGACAATGTATGGTTGTATGTTGTTTCTTGATCCATTCTGCCAGTCTGTTTCTTTTGATTCGTGAGTTGAGGCCATTTACATTAATGGTTGTCACTGTTATATATTGGTTTATTGTTGACATTTTATCTTTCTGCTGTTGTATCTTTAGCTTTCCATTCTGTTTAATCGTCTGCCTTGCTCGGTGGTTTTATTTTATGTGTATCTAGAATGTCTTTCAGTGTTCTCTTTAGGGTTGCTTTGGTGTTCATGAAGTTCTTCAGCTATTTTTTGCCATGGAAGTATCGTATTTCTCCACCCATGTTGAAGGACAGTTTTTCAGAGTATGTCACTCTGGGTTGGAAGTGGTTTTCCTTCAGGATCTGAAATATTTCACTCCATGCTTTTCTTGACTTCACTGTTTGTGTTGAGAAGTCTGCTGTGATTATGATAGGTTTTCCTTTATACGTAATCTCTCTTTTCTCTCTAACATCTTTTAGTATTCTGTTCTTATGTTGGATTTCTGGGATGGTGATTATTATGTGTCTGGGCATAGTTTTATTTTGTTTATTGCTGTTTGAATTTCTATATATTTCACTTATTCAAATGTCAGTTTCTCTTCTCATGTTTGGGAAATATTCAGCAATTACTTCTGTAAATATCCTCTTGATATCTTTTGGGGTGTCCACTTCTTTTTCATTTATCCCTATTAATCTTATGTTGTTTTTTTGCATCATCTTGCAGCTGTTCCATTGTTATTTCCTGATTCTGTATTATTTTTAAAAGATCTTTCCTTTCCTCTTCACTGAATGCAGCCTTATCTTCAAGGTCTGAAATTCTATCTTCACTTTTGTTAAGGTGGTTTTGGCAACTTTCAATAGAATTTTTGATTTCCTGTATATCTATTTGAATCTGCTTAATGTATTGTTCATTTCTTATATTGTTCATTCATGGATTCTATCTGTTTGCTTTGTACCTCTAGTTTTTTAGCTGTGTCTTCACTAGATGTGTTCACTATTTCTTTCACTACTTTTATCATTTCTTTTTATACCTGGGCAATTATTTCTCATTTGAATTTCTCTGTAGCTTCCCCTCGTTGCATCTTTATTTCATTTGATATCATTTCAGACATTTCAGGTGTATGGATTCTTTTTTGTTGTATGTGCATGGTTCCTAGGTTTTCTTGGGATGGACTGGAGTTTTGAGCCTGCCTTTTGGTCTTTCCTTTTGTCATTTTTGTATATTTCCTTATTTTGAGTGGTGTTCCAAACCTTCCTCTGGATGTTTGGTGAATTACCTCCTGCATCCTCAGTTCCTGGAGCAGCGCTGGCTCCCCCATTGGCTCTTCGCTCCCTTGCAAGATCCTAACTTCCCTCTGCAGGCTCTTGGCTCCCTAAATTGTCAGGCAGATGCTATGTTTGGTGAACTGGAGCCCGTGGAACGTTGTGCCACAGCCCCATATCCTAGGAGGCGGGTATGATCTCAACTCCTGGGAGTGTTGGTTTTAAGCTCTCCCCAGGCTGCCCACACCAAGCCATCAGTCCCCCAGCTAGGACTCTGCCTCCTGAACTTCCCCTATATCTCTTACTTTTTCTCTTTGAGTAGATGCTTACCCTTCCACTATATTTATTGTAGACTTTGTATCTTATTTGCCCTTTCTGTTTCTTACACTAGGGAGACAATGCAGTACTTCCACATGTGAGTTTGATTTATTTTACTTATTAGTATGGTCCCAAGCCATGTCCATTTACTATTGCCACAATGCAATATATCTTTATACTTGAATAGTACTCCAGTGTATAAAAGACCACATCTTTTATATCCATTTGCCAACTGAATGTTACTTGGTTTGTTTCTAAGATTTGACTATCACAAATTTTGGTGCTATTAACATGGATGCACTTATATCACTGCAGCATGATGTTTTCCATTGTTCTAGGAAAATTCCCAGTGTCAAGCGAACTGGGTCAATTAGAACCTCCACTCCTAGCTTTCTGAGAAATTTCCACATTGATTTCCACAGTGGTTGCATCAACCTACACTCCCACCACAATTGGAGAACAGTTTTTTTTCCCCACAACTCTTCCAGGATTTATTATTGGTTTACTTCTTGATCTTAATCATTCTTACTTTAGTGAGATGTAATCTCAGTGTTGTTTTCACTTTCACTTGTCAAATGACCAATAATGCTGTACATTTTTTCATATATTTGTTTCCATTGATGTTTCTTCAACTGAGAAGGTTTTACTTATCCCAGAGGCCTGTTTTTCTATTTAATATTTGAATTTGGTGGGCCTGTTATTATAAAATTTTTTATATGCTCTAGATAGAAATTCTCTTTCTGAGAAACAGTTAGCCTAGATATTTTCCTAATTCATGAGTTTTCTTTTCACTCTGTTGGAGATTTTTTTAGACATGCACAAACTTTTTAATAAAGCAAGATTGACCATGTTGATTTTAGACAGTGTTTCTCAGGAAACTTAATATTTTTTCATGAATTCTCTGCGTACTCTTTTATCATCAAGATTTCTACCTATTCTGTCTCCCAGAAGATTTAATGTTTCTGTTTTTATATATAGATCTTTGATCTATTTTAACTTTAGTTTAGTGCAAGATGATAGACATGGGTCTAATTTTAGCTTTCAGCACATGGAAAGCCAGTTTTTACAGCACCACTTCTTAAAGAGGCTGTCTTCTTCCAGTGAACATGTTTGGCCACTTTGTGAAACAGAAGGTGGCTTAGTGTGTTTGTAGTTGTATCTTCTAATCTTCTCCATTGATTTTCAGGTCTTTTTTTTATTCCAGTACCATGCTGATTTTAACACAGTAGCTTTGTAGTATAACTTCAGGTTGGAGATTGTGATGACTCTTGCCTTGCCTTTGTTGCCCAAAAGTTCTGTGCTATTCTAGGTCTCTTCCATTTTCAGGTAAATTTTAGGGATGAGGTGGTTAGAGCAGACATCTGTGATGTATGCTAATGGTATTTTGATTGGAATTGCTCTAAATGTGTAAAACAATTTTGGGATAATAACCTGTTTCACAGTGTTTCTTCTTCTTATCAGTGAACGTGGAATTTCTTTCCATTTTCTGAAATACTCTTCAATTTCCTTTTTCAGAGTAATATAAATTTCAGTGTCTAGATGTTCCCTTTTTATATTGATTCCAAAGTAGTTCATTCCTTTTCATGCTATGGTGAAGGGTGCAGTTTCCCTTATTTCTGTCTCAGTGAGTTTGTCATTTGTGTATAAGACTCCTATTGATTTTTGAACACTGACCTTGTATCTAAGTATATAACTGAATTTGGGTATTACATCTAGAATCTTTCAATGGAATTTTGACAGTCTTCTATATAGAATATCACATGATATCGTTTGCAAATAATTTAACTTCTTTATTTCCTAACCTTATTCCTTTATTTCAGTGAGAGAAATATTAAACAGCCACGTGGGTGTTTACCTATCTAAAGAATGTCCTCTGACCTTGACTGCTCCAAGGCTGGGTAGATGGTATGATTATGTGACTTGAATGTGAAATGTAAAATCTCTGATGCTTCCTTATGAAATTGACCAGAGAAGCATTGATCTAATACTCACTGTTTTAATCCCACCTGCTGCTGTTCAGTCTGAAATTCCATCTCTGAAGCCCAACTGAAAAGGCCTTAGGCATAATGAAGATTCACTGAATGAAAACATGGGAGTGACCACATTCATCAATGTCTTGTAGGAAAGTGTTAGGTGCCACCTTATGCCAGATACTTGTACTGAAGTGGCAACTTATTTCAGTTAGCAGGCTTGAATCACTATAATAAATGCCTTAGGTAATCATGACATTGAGAGGAATATTTTGTTTTGGCCCATTTTAGAGGTTTCATTGCATAGTTGACTGACCACATTTCTTTGGATATATGGTAGTCCATCACTGTGAGAGAAGATGACAGGGCAAAACTACCCATATTACAGCAAGGGAATCAAAATGATTTGAGAGGAAAGGATAGTGCATTTCAAGGACATGCCTCAGTGACATAGATATTTCTTACTGAACTTTACCCCCTCATGTTTCTGCTTCCTTGCAGGAGTAAAAACCAGGCCTCTACTGCATGTACATTTAGGTAACACTTATGACCCAAACTATAGCATTCTTCCCCTGACCCCCAATGGTTCATATTCTTCTCACAGTGGAAAATATGCAATATATATCTTTAAGAACTATGAAATTCTAAATTGATACAGCATTTCTCAACTCTACAAATATGAAGTCTGTGAGACTCAAGGCAAACTGAATTCTGAGATCATTTATGAGTCAAAAGGAAGTTACTTCCTTTGCAGATACTATAGTGGCACAAACACAAGATAAACATTTCTATGCCTGAAAAAGGAGAAAAAGTATATAGAAGTGATCAGATTAAAGTAAGAGTAACACGCATTAGGAAAAACATTAAATACTAACACTCCATGTGTGGTATCTAGGGCATTTCACAGGGACATGTGGGTTCTCAATGGCTTGTACTGCTCTACCCTTTTGTGTGCATGCCAAGAAACCATTCTGTTGGCTCAGTCCTGTTCACTGTTCACAACTTACTCCTACATGTGCTGCTCACTGCATGATCATCTTATCTTCTTTGGGTCTTCACTGCCCCACTGGCTTCATCCTCACAGCTAGCATTTTGCACCATCAGGATCTTAGGGATTATGACCATGCAGCATCCTTTAAAGTATCATAGACTTTCCTTTGAAATCTTGATGGAAGGTTTCATGATTCCACTGTGTGGACTCACAAAACCAGCACCCCATGGGCTGGTTACCAGCCAAGGTCTGTGATTTGCTCATACCAACACTTACTCTACAAACTTTAGAGTACCTGGATAGAAACTGTTGGGTACACAGGGAACCTTGAGATTCTCTTCTCAAAAAAATTTTCATGTTATGTCAGTACTCCTGATGGCAATATCTTGCAGGTTTGTGAGATTCCTTCTAGACATTTTCTCTATTTTCCCTGTTCTGGCTTCTTCCACCTCTTCACCTTTTACCAGCTTGCTACTCTAAGTTTGAGTTACACTCTCATTCCTTTCTCTATTTTTTGGCCTCCTGCCTCAGCCTCCCAAAGTGTTGGGATTACATGTTTTGTCACCACAGCAAATTATTGGGCTTCTTTTTAAAGATGGTAATCATTTTTAAATATGTCCTGTTTGGTTTCACTTTTACACATTCTCCTTTCCTGGATAAACTGCACATTTTTAGACTTCTTGTTATACAAATCTGACTAAATATATACTGTCTTACATACTAAATGCTGTGCAGTTCTTAAATTTTCCTTCAGAAGAAAAGTTAGTTTGTCACCTTTAGAATTGGCTTTCAATATGTTTCTCTATACTGTGACGAAGTGTCATGTTATAGACAAAATGCTTTGTACTACTTTCCCAAATGCTTTGTACTTCATTTCAAATTGTAACACTTTCCCATACAAACATAAATTTCCATCTGAACTCTAAACAGCATAGTCTTTACCATGCACAGTCTGATCAGATTTCTGGTCTACTGAATCCTCACAAGAATTGCCTCTTACAATCTGATCAGAGAATTCTAGGATTTCTTTATCTTGTTCCACCAAATTTTTGAAACTTCTCCTGTAAGCCTCCTTAAATCCCTTTGGTATCATCTTACATAGCTATAAATATCATGATTCTGTTTCCAATTTTCAAGGCTACTCATTTATGGGTTACTACAAAAATACTTGAGATAATCAAATTATAATGACTTTTTTTCAGCTCACAATTTTAGAAATTTATGGCCAGTTGGCCACATTGCTTTGGGCCTGAGGCAGCTAATTATGATATATAAATGCATCAGGAGAAAACTGTTCACTTCATGGCTGGGGAACAAAAAATGAGACAGTGAAAGTGATCAAAAGTCCTATTAAGGGTACACTTTCAGTGACCCAAAGACAGGATGGCCTCATAGACCCCGTCTCTTTAAGTAGTGTGATGCATACAAAGCCTTGAGCACACAGGCATGTGGGGGATAGTTAAAATCAAATGAATACACTTACACAACAGATTTTCACTTCTCACAGTTTCAGAGGCTGGAAATGTTAGCCCAGGCAGCCAGTGTGCTTGTGTTGCTGTGAGAATTCTCACCTGGGTTGCAGATTGTGGACCATGCAGAAGTCTGAGAACTCTCTAGAATTTCTTTCATCACAGCATTGAATCCAACCATGACAACTGCAGCCTCTTGATCTAATCACAAATCCTAGGCCCCACTTCCAGTAGGATTTCAACATATGATACAGGAAGCAGAAACATTCGGTGTATGATGGTATCCAAGAGAGGAAGACAAAGAGCCTAGGAACATTTCTGACTTTTTCCTGCAGGTTGGGATATTTCCCCAATAGGAAGAGCATACTCTTCATTGTTTCTTTCACAGTGGTAGATTTGTATAATCAACATGTAATGCAGAGTGTTGACTTTGAGAAATGGGAGAATAAAGCTGGTGTGTTTGCTTGTTGCTTTCAGGCATGGCAATTACTTCACTGCAAGCACCTAGTAGGTAACAGGTGGATGCTTGCATTCAAGTGGCAATTGGTGTCGATAGCATTTGCTTACTTGTTGACACATGCTTCATCAAGGAGGTGGCACAAGGTTATGCTGCACAATCAAACCCTATCTTTAAAGATCAGGGTGTAGAATACCTTTGAATGTAAATTCAAACTGTAATAGAAGATGATGGGTTGGATACCTCATGTACTAAGCCACATTTCTTTGAAACTGTGCTGATTTTTTTGAATTACTTTCTCTATTATTCTCTTGAATGTGTATTTTCTATAGACATACTATTAAGTTTATGTATTTTTCGTAGTAGTAAGGATTGAACCTAGTGCCTTGCAAATGTTAGACAAATATTGCACAACTGAGATGCATCCTCAAATCCTGCTGCTTCTATTCTAATAAAAACTTGCTACATTTCCCTGGCTTGTTTGAAACTCATGATCCTCTTGCCTCAGTTTCCTGAGAAGCTGGTATGACAGTCATGTGCCATCATGCTTGGCTTAAGGGTTCTTTCAAATAGAAATGTGCTTTTCAACCCATGTATTAAATACTTCATTTTTTAGAGGAAGTTCTACACATGTATAAGTCTCTACATATATACCTATCCTTTCTGTATTAAAGGGGAAAACAAACCAAAAAGAAACCCCAATTTACTAGAAAAACATGGAACAAAAAAGACAAATAAGTAACCTAAACAGTTTATTAGAATCGATTATATTATGAGTGATGAAATGGACAGCTATGTTGAAAAAGAAGAGGTATTAGGTATCCGTCACATTGTGAAATCCAGTAATAATATTATTCTTTGTTCAGAGTGATTCTTGTCTGTTTTGTATTGTTTCATTTCAACATACATGAAGGTATGGACAGCTAATTTGAAGGAGAACAAGAGATAGCATGGCAGCCATTGTTGATTTTCCTCTTGTCCGGTTTTGAAGGCCTGTAATGCTTTCATTACTCTGCTCTGAGCAGTTTAGTACTGTTTTGTTTTGTATTGATTCATTGTGTGTGAAGAATTGGACAACTATTTGGTAGAAAACAAAATAAATTGTGGTTGCCATGTTAGATACTTTGTTATCTTACTCTGAAATCTGTGTCATCTCCATTGTTTTATTCTGATCTGCTTTGTTCTGTTTTGTTATGTTTAGTTTTACCCTCTTTAAAATAAAATAAAAAAATAAAATAAATAAATACATCATTTTTGTTATTGTGTCTTCAATAATATAATTTCATTTTAAAGTATTTTTAAAAATAGTTTCTATTTATTATTTCATATTTTGGATGAAATAGGGTTATTCTATTGCAAATCTTTAAGCATGATTTTCTTTAATTTTAAAAATTGTCAGTGTACTAAATGATATAACTGCATGTATGTTTAGGTGTGTATGATAATGTTTTTGGCAAGGGTGCTTTTACCTTCTTTCCTTGGTGATGTCTTTGTTAAAGTGTCTGTTACTGTTGGTGTCACGCAGAGATGTCAGTCCCCACTACCTGCATGCTAGTTGGTCTACTCTATTCAGTAACATTCTGGGGACAAAAGATTTCTGTTTAGGTAACCATATTAGTAAGTTTTTGATGGATCATTGAATAGAAAGGTTTACATTCTCATTTTTTGATTGTCCATTTTTATGCTTTAATTTTGTAACTTGAACAACTATTTCTAAGATGACAACATGTAATTTATCAACTACTGATTTGTTAGCATCAATGTTTTTTGAAATTCTCTATTATTTCTACCCTTTTTTGTTTCTTTTTTTCTTTAAATAAAAAAATTGTCTGTGTAAGAGCTGCTTTGAAGTGTTTGAAGTCTTGTCCTTCTCAATGGAAGTTTTTAGTTGTGTTTTACTTTATATGATTCATACATTCTTGTTCTATTGCATGTCTCATCATTTTTTGTTGTTTAAAAAAAATTTAAAGTAGTATTACAATTCTGAGAGATGTTTTGTTCTTTTTTTGTTACACAAGCTGTCCTCATCCAGCACAGTCCAACCTGGATTTCAAGATTCCTCTGACTCAGTCTCCCAGGAGGAGGAAGTAGAGGTGTACGCTGCATAACTCATCTTTGCAGTAACTCTGGATACTAATTGCTCACTTACTCTTCTTGGTGTGTATTATTTGCTATTTACTTGTTTAATATTTGAATGTCATATTTCAGTAGTCTATTTCCATTGTGTTGTGATGTTTCTGGCATCTAGAGGCATGTGTACAATCATCTTCAGGAGATAATGTTTTTGGCAAGGGTGCTTTTACCTTCTTTCCTTGGTGATGTCTTTATTAAAGTGTCTGTTACTGTTGGTGTCACGCAGAGATGTCAGTCCCCACTACCTGCATGCTAGTTGGTCTACTCTATTCAGTAACATTCTGGGGACAACAGATTTCTGTTTAGTTCTCTACATCCAGCTTCTGCAGTATGTTTAGTTTTGCTTGTGTCAGGTCCCTTTAGTGCATGTAATCCAATCTTGTTCACCTTCTGGGTTGATTTAATTTCAGAATACTTCTAGCAAAACACATCTCAATGACTTAATGTCTTCCTCAACCTTAAAAACTACATGGTGCAGCTCCCACCCAACCTTTGGACTCTGGACCTCTTCCCCAAAGTTAAGGCTGCTTCTGTGCCTGCCCTCCCACCCAGGCTTGAGGGATCCCTCCACTTCCCGGAGCTACTAATGCTAAATATATTTGGCTGTGCCTTTTCATCCCAGAACATTGGACTGCAGTGTATTAATATTGCTAGATTGATGGGAGAGTCAGTAGTGCCTGATCCAAACAGAGGGCCTCAGCAGACCTCTGCAGTTTGGTGAGTTTGCTCCCAAAATAGAGGACTTCAGTGCTAAACAGCAGAAGTAGTGAAGTTTCCTACAGCTGTAAGACTTTGCCAGGCTTGGCAAGAGGGTGAGTGAGTCCTTTCTCCATATAAAGAACATAAGCTAGGCTGACGGGTGTGCCAGTAAAGCCTCCTCAAAACTAGAGAAAGTTAAAAGGGCTTATGAGACACCCAGTGACACAGTAGGGTTCAAGCTGAAGCAAACACTATAGGCACAGAGATCTGGTGACCTGGAACATCCTGAAGACAGTAACAGTGAGAAATAAGAGTTGACTTACATCAGTGTTGCTAGACTAGTCAGCCCAGAAACAATGTAGGACTCATCCAACAGGTCCTGAAGGAGGAATAGGTTACTACTCCTCTCTTCCCTCTGGTACACAGCAATCAGATAGCCATCAACCAAACAGTAGGACCCTAAGATACACACTACAAACTGTTGAGATGAGTGGGATTGAAAAACCAAATATTAGTCCCAAGGTTAAAATGATAAAATGAAAAAGCAAAATGCAATCTCAAACATCTAGTCCATCAGGAGCATGTATAGGAGACATTGAAATAGAGGGTTTTAAAAGTCATATACCTGAAATCTCTGAAAAGTTAGCAAATTGAATGAAGAAACAAATCCATAAGGCTACAGAGGAAATAAAAATAGAAATAGTTTCTCATGTAAGAAAACAATTACAACCTTAGTAAATGAGATTCTTAGCATAGCAAGAAAAGAAATAGATAAAAAATCACAGGATCATGGGAAACTGTTTGAAACTTAGAATAAACCATCTAGAAAACAAGCAGAATGCATGAAACAAATTCAAAGAGAAATCCAAGAAATAAAAAATTCTATTGAAAGCTGGTAAAACTATTGAAATGAAGATGGCTATAGAATTTTGGACCTTGAGAACAAGATTGCAGCTAGCAATCATGAAGGTATAGAACTTTTAAAAATAACAAAGTAGGATGGAAGAACATTCAATAGCTTCAAGATAATACCAAGTGAAATAATAATAAGACTAATAGGCATCAATGAAGATGCAGGGGTCAGTGTGAATAACAATGGTATACTATTTACAGAAGTAATACCACAAAATTTTGCAAACATGTGGAGGGAATCTGATATGTAGGTAAGCAAGGCATATAGAACACCAGTCACATTAAACATAAATCTATACTGAGACATATAATAATTAAGATCCTACAATACAGCATAAAACAGAATATTAAAATCTTTTAGAAATAAGACACAACTCACATATCAAAGAAAGACAATTATTTCAGTTCAGGAGGCAGAAACCTTGCACAAGGACTCTGGGCTCAATTGGGCTGGCCTGAGGAGAGCTTAAGACAAGCACTGTCAGCAGTTGAGTTCATATCCACACCCCTAGGACAGGGGATTGTGCCCCAGGGGTTTTGCTGGCCCCAGTTTACCATACTCTGCTTCTGCCTCTTAATTTAGGGAGCCAAGTACGTGCAGAGGAGCTGAGACTGCTCCAGGATCTGAGGGTGCAGGAGGGGATTCACCACGCACACAGAGGAAGCTTTGGAACAACACACAAACCAAGGAAATAAAGAAAAAGGATAAAAGGAAAGACCAATAGGCAGGCTCAAATCACCAGACCAACCCAAGAAAGCCTAGGATCCATGTACAAAGAAGAAAGTAGAAGCCATACACCTGAAATGACTGAAATGATATCAACTGAAATAAAGAAGCAATTAGGGGGAAGCTATGGAGAAAATCAAATCAGAAATAATTGCACAGGTAAAAGAAGAAATGATAAAAGTAGTGAAAGAAATAGTGAACACATCTAGTGAAGACACAGCTAAAAAACTAGAGGAACAAAGCAAACAGATAGAATCCCTGAATGAATGCTATAAGAACCAAACAGAATACATATAGCAGATTCAAAGAGATATACAGGAAATCAAAAATTCTATTGAAAGCTATAAAAACCACCTCAATGAAAGTGAAGATAGAATTTCAGACCTCAAAGATAAGATTGTGCCTAGTGAAGAGAAAAGGAAAGATCTTTTAAAAATAACAAAGAATCAGGAAATAACAATTCAACACCTGCAAGATGATGCAAAGAAAAACAACATAAGATTAATAGGGATAAATGAAAAAGAAGGGGACAGCCCAAATGATATCAAGAGGTTATTTACAGAAGTAATAGCTGAAAATTTCCCAAACATGAGAAGAGAAACTGACATTTGGATTAGTGAAGCATATAGAGCTATAAATAGCCATAACAAAAAGAAACCTACACCCAGACACATAATAATCATCATCCCAGAAATGTACCATAAGAACAGAATACTAAAAGCTGTTAGGGAAAAAAGACAGATCACCTATAAAGGAAAAACTATCAGAATCACAATAGACTTCTCAACACAAACAATGAAGTCAAGAAGAGCATGAAGTAAAGTATTTCAGATCCTAAAAGAAAACCACTTTCAAACCAGACTGACGTTCCCTGCAAAACTGTCCTTCAAAATGCATGGAGAAATAAGATACTTCCATGACAAAGAACAGCTGAATAACTTCATGAACACCAAAGCAACCCTACAAGGAATACTGAAAGACATTCTAGACACATAGGATAAAACCACCAAGCATGGCAGACAATTAAATAGAGTGGAAAGCTAAAGATACAATAGCAGAAAGATAAAATGTCAACAATAAACCAATATATAACAGTTCTAACCATTAATGTAAATGGCCTCCAATCACCAATCAAAAGAAACAGACTGGCAGAATGGATCAAGAAACAACATACAACCATATGCTGTCTACAAGAAACCCATCTTACCCAGAAGGACACTCATAGACTGAAAGTCAAAGATGGCAAACTATACTTCATGCAACAGGAAACAAAAAAAAGGGGGGGAGTAGCAACCCTGTTGGCAGACAATGTGAACTTCAAGCCAATAATGATCCAAAGAGATAAAGAAGGTCACTACATACTACTTAGGGTAAATTTTCAAGAGGAAGACAAACAATCTTAAATATATATGCACCAAATTCCAGAGCACACATCTATGCAAACAAATATTAACAGAAATGAAAAATCAAATAAGCAATAACACGATTATAACAGAAGACCTTAACACGCCATTGACACAAAGGGACAGATCAACTAGACAGAAAATCAGCAAAGAAATAACAGAACTCAATCACACCTGTGAACAAATGGACTTGGTAGACTTATATAGAGTGTTCCATCCAACAACATCAGAATATACATTCTTCTCAGCAGTACATGGGACATTCTCCAAAATAGACCATATACTAGCCCACAGAACATATTTGAGTAAATGCAAAAGAATTGAAATTATCCCATGCATGTTATCGGGTCATAGTGCCATGAAACTAGAAATTAATGATAAAAGCAACTGCAAAAACCTCACAAACACACAGAAAATGAGTAATACACTCTTGAGCAAAATTCATTTGGAAAGAGAAGAAGACTAGAATAGCAAATGCAATTCTAGGCAACAAAGGCAGGCTAGGAGGCAACTCAATTCCTGACATGAAATTATATTGCAAAGCTACAGTGATAAAATTACAGCAGTACTGGCAAAGAAATAGACCTGAGGATCGATGGAACAGATTAGAAGACTCAAACATAACTACAAAGACACTCAGCATCCTTATATTTGACAGAGGGTCTAAACATATTCCCTGGAGGAAAGATAGCTTCTTTAATAAATGGTGTTGAAAAAATTGGCTCTCCACATTCCAAAGACTGAAACTAGACCCATGTCTATCAACACGCACTAAAGTAAACTCAAAATGGATCAAAATCTAAATATTATAACAGGAACACTAAATCTACTGGAAGAGAAGTGAGGCAGAAATCTTGGAGACATAGGATTAAGTAAATAAATCATGAACAAAACACAAACTGCACAAGAAGTACTTCAAATAATCAACAACTGGGATCTCATCTTATTTAAGAATTTTGCACTTCAAAAGAAATCACCAACAAATTGAAACTAAAACCCATAGAATGGGGAGAGTTTAGACAGCAGTCCCTCAGACATTGGACTTACATCCAGAACATACAATTGTTGAATTGGAAAAGCATCAAGCCCCTCAAATTCAAAGACCTTCTTCAAAAATGTATATCTGAGATGAACTTTCTCAGACAAAGATACACAAATGTCAAAGAAATACATGAAGAAATGTTCACCATCACTGGTCATTTGAAAAATGCGAATTAAAACAGCATTGGGATTTCATCTCACTCCAGAAAGAAGGGCTGTCAACAAGAATAAACCGATACCAAATGTTGTCAAGGTTGTGGAATAAAAGGAACACTTTCCCACTGTTGGTGGGAGTGTAGACTGGTGCAGGCACTGTTTAAATCAGTATGGAGATACCTCAAAAAACTAGGATTGGAATTCCCATTTGATCCAGCTATTCCCCTCCTAGGTATTTTCCTCCAAAAGTTGAAAAAGTCTTGTCTCAGTGATATATGTGCACTTATGTTTTTAGCAGTGCAATTTGTAATAGCTAAATCTTGAAAACAAAAAAAAAGCTCGTAAATACCCAAATAGATGAAAAAAATGTGGTATTTTTATACAATGGAATATTGCTCAGCTATAATAAAGGATGATGATGTGGCTTGTATAGGTAAATGGAAGAGAATTGAGCCTATCCTCACACATGAAATAAATCAACTGACATTTGTAAATACTGTATTGTTTCTCTAGCATATAAATAATAATAAAAAACTGAAAGAGTAATAAGCTCCAAAATATATAATAGATATTGTGATAATGAAATGGAAATAAAGTCCTGTAAAGGATATAACTTTATGTTTATGTGTGCATGATAGATAACCATATTACTAAGTTTTTGTTAGTTCATTAAACAGAAAGTTTTGTGCTGTCATTATTTGACTGTCTAGTTTTTAAGCTTTGATTTTGTGATAAGCAACTATTCTCAGATAAGAATATGTAATGTATCAACTAGTGATTTATTATTGTTTTTAAAAAATTCTATATTATTTTTACACTTCTATATTTTTGCTTTTTTCTCTCAATAAAAAAGCAATAAATCCCACATTGTGTGGCAGCAAAGCATAATATATGACAGGTAGGGAGCCTATTGTTTCCTTTCTAAAATGATTGTGGTTATAGTCCTTTACAATGGGAAATAGTTATCTTCCTCAGATTTCTGCCTCTGCCCCAGGGATAGTGATTGTTACTTACATCTGAAACTTGAACTTTCATTTGATGTCTTCTGCTACTTTCTTGCCAATTTCTTTTACTACAATACTCTGCTATGTTTATAATTCCTTTATAGTAAATGTTTGTTCTTACCCTGCAAACACTGGATGTTAGCCAAAGTTGATATAATGCAGAAGCACGTTGTATGAGTAGCTGGAACCAATAAATGGAATGTTCTTTGCTGCAATCTCCTATTGTGAACCCAAGTATTGAGTATTGTAGCCCCCTTTCCAGTCTTCCTCACAATCCCAAAAGTTATATTTATGATTCCATGGAGATGTTATTGAAATCCTGTTGAATTAATTCCCATCTACCACCCAATCCTGGTGAATTAATTCCCATCTTCCATGGCAAGAGTAAATATATCAATACACATTCAAAGTTCAGTACAGCCAATGCACCTGAGAATGTGCAGACAAAGGCACTGATCCAAGGAATCTCCCAGAATTTATTATCTGGTGAAGAAGGTGGTGGTTTGAGGATGAGTGATAGTGAGGATGGCAGGAACTAGGTGAGTAACTTGAGCTGTCTAACAAGATAGGGAAAAAAGCATCTTTGCAAAATGAAGGGAAAATGACAATGAGAATGATGAATCTGCATATTTCCATTAAAGTAGGGCCATGGTTTATGTCAGTGGCCCCCAAGTCTCATGAATTATGGACTCGACCAAATCTAGCACTTGTGATTGATTTATTTTCTAGCACTGGAACTGGTGGTGTAATTGCTACACCTGGATAGAGGTGGAGCCAGCAAATGGCAGGAAGAAGGTTTGTTTCTCTCTCTTTCCAGTTTTTGCCTTGCTGTTTATGGTTGCCATGAAGTGCAGCCACACAATGCCACCCTGCTTTGGAGCCAACTGTGTATGGACTGATACCTCCAAGAGCTGTAAGAAATAAAGTTTTTCTTCCTTCATTTTGGGTGTCCGATATTTTGATCAGCAACAAGTAAAAAGTAAGTAACACAGAAATTGGTTTGAGGAGAGTGAAGTCTTTGCTGTGTTGTTGCCTGGTCTTGTAATTTAAGAGCCTTGGAAATTAATTTGGAAAGTTTTTGAGAGACTGTCCAAAAAGACAGCCCTTGTATGCTGTAAACTATGTTGGAGACTCTGGTCAGAGCCTGGAAAATCAGAGTACTGATGGAAATGCTGCCAGTTAAGATGAAGCTTGGGAGGCTGTTGTAAAGAAAGTGTGCATTGGCTGCTTGTAGTTCAGGTAGTATATTGTGCTTCAGCTGAAAGTTGGTCTTCCTTTTGTTTGTATTTATAGATATTACCTGGTGGCAGGAAAATTTCAGTGCAGTCAACAGTTGGGATGGTAGCACAGTTACTTTAGAGAGCTTTTGATGAGATCTGTTGGAAATTTACAGCAAAGGACCAGTAGAGTAATTTAAAACATTTGTCTAAGAAGAAGGATTCAGTGGAACTGTGGGTTGCAACGATGAAACAAAGGAGAACATAGTTGTTTAGAAGAACAGGACAATGGAAAATGAAAAGTATGTTTGAATTACAGGAGATCCTTGTTTTTTAGTCTTGCCATGCCACATCATAAGTAAATGGGATTCAAGGATCTGATTGTCATTGTTTTTTCAGGTTGATTTTAATGTTGTTTTTATACATTTGTTATGAGGTTAACTAATCAAAGTATTGTGGTTTAATGTTGAACCTTGGTCACCATTTGAATCTTTTGTTTTTAGTGCAGCAATAGGCATAAAAAGAATTATATATATGTAATTGTTGTGTTAATATAAATCTGAATAGACCAACATATATTAACTTCTACAAATCTACAACTAAACCCTATAGTTTAAGGAAATGTGTGTAGTTATTAAGTTGACCAGAGGTGGCTTGTTATGGATTAAAAACTGGTGGTCAACTTAACACCAGAGGAATTAAATCACCATGGTGCTCAGCATAGACGTTCCACCTGAGGAAAGTTGCCAACATAAATAGAGACATAGAGAAGGGGAAGCTAGGCATTGCGGGTTTCTCTAAGTGTTGCTGTTGGAGCCATTGTTTACCCTGGAGGAGCTTACTATGATTAGCTTCTCAAGTGTGAGTTTGACCATTGTCATCAGAGGAGCTCAGAACCTTGTTGTTTAGAGTGGCTGTGGTTCACTTTGGGGGAGCTCTGGTTCTTGCATCAAGCATCACTTCCTGGCTCTAGTGGGGAAGACATATGCCATTTAGTTTCTAGGAGAAACTCATCATGCTGGCTTCCTGACATATACTCAACAGTGCTCATTGTAAGAGTTGCTGGGAACTTCTGTATCACTGAGGATGCTGTGGTACTTTTTCAGATAGCCCTGGTTCTTCTTTGAGTGTGACTTCTGAGCTCCACTCAACCTACCAACACAGCTCCTTCACCCCACTGGCATAGACTTTCTAACTTCCACTGATGACATTTGGGCCTTCTCAGCTTGGATCTGTAGAACAGACTGGTGTGAGTCCTTCTAGTGGGCTCTAGACCTCTAGCTAGACTCATGGGAGGCATTGTCATATGCTCTAGGTTTTTGTCTGGACTTATGCAAGACAGTGCTGTGGAATCCAAGACATTGGCTGAATATTCTATGTCTTTAGTGTTGTGGAAAGATTTCCTGCACTTTCTTGTGTTTTACTCTGGGTGGTTATCATAAAATAATGGTATAAATTATGTGTCCTGATTATAATTGTTCTCCTTACAACCTCTGACTAAAACAAGTAGTGATTGAATTGTTTCTGGAGGCTGTTGCTTCAGTTTCTGATATGTAAACTTTTGTACCCTAGGACTCACAGGTTCTTTATTTTGAGGCTCATATCCAGATTCTGTTTATCATGAGTCAGAAGGTCAACATAGGTGACCCTCTGTGACCCACATGAATCCAGTTTTTCATATCCCTAGGAGCTGAAATACCTTGTGAGTCCACTCCCTTCTGATCTGTGGTAAGACCCCATTCTGAACTCCCCCTGGGCTTTCCTGGACACTGTGTTCCTTGGTGAGCAGGTTTCTTGAGCTCCCTTTCCCTAGTGACTTCTAAGAAGTCAGGTCATTCCACTGTGTCAGGTAAAACTAGAAAGTGTGGGTGGAGCTGGAGACCTTATAATCAGCCAGGTTTTCTTCAGTGCAGTCCCAGGCTGACTTCTCTGGGAGCAGTTCCTTGCCAGCTCAGACTATGAGTATCCTGTTACTGGTGCCACTACTGGGCCTCCCCATGTTTCTCCTGGGACTCCTTGTCTGGACCATCTGTAAGCATTTGCTCACCACAGATGTCCCCTCTGCCTTGAAACATCCTGTCAAGTTCAGAATTCTGGATTGCGTGTTTATATATGTGATCACCTTGGTGAGTGTTCTTTTAGGCTCTTCTATGAGCTGTGGGTGCAGTCACTGTACCTCCCCCACTTCTCCTTTTATTTCCTTTTCCTTTCTTTCCAGATTACCCCACAACAGACAGGATAGGATTTGCTACACAATTTTGTATCCATTTTTCTGTTTCTCCCTTTTTTCCTTTCTTTGTTGCTTCCCTCCATTCTTTTGTTTCTTCCTCATTCGTTTTTACTTTTTTGTTATTTCCAAGTTTGTTCATATACTTCCTTCTCTCCTTTCATCCTTTATACTGTTTCTTCTCTCCCTACTTCCTCTTTTCCTTTTCTTCTCTTTTTCTATGTTTCTTTCTATTGTTTACTCTGACCTATCTACATTCTGTACTTTATTCCTTTTTTGTGCTCTCTCCATTTCTTGTTTCTTTTCTTTTTTCCCTCTCTCCATTCGCCATTCTTCCCTCTGCTCACTAACTCTATGCCTCTCTTCTTTCAGTGTTAAATAATTTCCAAGTGTAACCTGTGAGCTCTTTTCTGAGGACTGAGACTCCCTCCTTGAACACAAAGGCTTGATGAGAATGGATTCTTTATTCAGTGTGGTACCTTTCTCCCTCTATACACTTACCTGTCCCCAGTGTTTGTCCTGCACAGTATTAAACCTAGTCAGCTTTAAACAGGGCTCCAAGCAGAGGGTCAGGTACCTCACAAGTATTTTTTATTGAAATATTAAGTAAATTCAGCACTATTTCAGGGTGGCCCTACCTGTTGGTCTCTGAGGATGGTTCTGGGGTGAGGTGGTGGTAGCAGGTTAACACCTTCCTAGAGTTGCAGAAGAACTGGATAGAAGGTTTTTCTCTCCAGGAAGGAGGAAGGCAAAGTGAGTTAATCCCAGTTTCCCAATGCTGGGCACCTAGGAGTGACCAAACAACTCACACTGATTATCTCTGTGTGCATCTGTACAAGAGGTGAGAAATCTAAGGGTAAGAAGCACCAACTGGGGCCAGTGAACATATTTTTTTTTTACTGCTTCTTACTATCTGTGTGATCATGGGTCATTTGCAAGACTTCTTGTGTCCCAGTTTCATGTGTGAAATGGGGATGATGGGATCTTTCTTGTTAGATTGCTAACCATATTAGATGACATATAACAGAGATGATAAGCTTAGGAATATAGGATTAAAAAGTTATGTGTCTGGAGAATTGGTGTTTTTTTTAACCATTGACATGAATCACTTCAAATCTGAGCTCCTTCCACCAACTTAGAATTCCAACCTCAGGCTTTTAAATGCAGCTCTAATATTACAACACAGCATGCAATTTATAAACAAGAAAAAAAATTTCTTCAATGTTAGGGAGGTTGGGAAATATAGGAGCATGGTACCAGCAAAGGGTACTTTGCAATGTCCCCTGGCAAAAAGGCAAGCATATGTAGAGTTGCCAGGCAGCAAACATAGAGTGAACTCTTCCTTTTAATTCAGGGACTCACTGAACAGATAACTAATCTGTTTCCTTCATAGCAGGTTACATGAGTCTTGACAGAACATTGCCTAATCACCTCAGAAATATTCTTACTCTTAATACTGTTATGATGGCAATGAAATTTCAACATGAGCTCTGGAGCAGACAGACATTGAGATCATAGCAATATCACTGTACAATGAAGACCACGTGACTGTGTTACCTGAAAACCCAGCTCTCCACCTGAACACAAGACAGAGCCCACTGAGATGCAATGAGTAAAATATATATGCGGAGGCAGGAGAGAAACCTTAGCAGTAGTGGTGGTAGGGACGCCTGCTCTTTGGATCCTAACATCTCTACTTTCCTCCTCCTGCCTTCAACAGGGAAATGTACTAGAGAAGCTGAGCATTTGCTCCATGCCTGGCTTTGCCCATTTTGTAGAGAAAATGTTGTTCCCAAAGAAAAAGGACCCTAAAGTGGTGGTGACAGACCTGCGCTTTGGAACGGTCTCTGTGAGGCTGTTTAAGCCCAAGGCAACGTCCTGCAGCTCAAGAGGAGGCATCATCTTCTACCATGGAGGAGCTGGGTTGTTGGGCAGCCTGGGTAAGGACCTTGCCTGATGTGTGGAAGAGGAAGGGTGAGACACATGGGTAACTTTGTGTGAGATCACAGAAGAATCTCATGGAGTGGTTCAAAGGAATCAGCCATACGAGTTTCTTCAGAGGAGCCAAGAGAGGATTTGAGGTCATTTGATTTAATGATTTTGCTGCCTCCTGGAATGATTTACATTACATGTATAATAGTCTGAGTCCTACGACCACACATTAGATGTTGACTCCTTCTTTACTAATTACCTTACAGCTGTTGCCCATCTTATTTGTCCCAGTGTGATTTTCAACTTGTACATTGTCCTCAGCTCTAAAACACTGTAAGGATACAAACCTAACTTTTCTTGCTTACCCCTTTCACCTCCAGGAGAATCCTACTAATTGGTCCTGTGCTCTTGCAGCTCATTCAGCCTCACAGATATTCCCAAGGCTGGGGATGTATCTCAGTGGCAGAACATTTACCTAGCATGAGTGAAATCCTGGGTTCCATCCTCAGCACTACCAAAATAAAAGTCTATACTTTCAGAAATGCACTGAGAATACATCCTTTCCATGGGTCTTATTCTTGTGAATAGGATTCATGCTCAGAAGCCTCAACAGTGTTCCCCTAGATGCTGTTCTGACTTCAGTGAGAATGTAATTTCCAAATGTAAAGCAAAATGGACCAGCAAATAGTTACTAAGTACTTACTGTGAGGCCATTTCCACACATGAGACACTCAGAAATACCAGAAAGTCTCAGGTCTTAACCTCATGTGATGGTCAGTCAATGAGACAGATGGACAATTCAAGCAGGAGAATTCACATGGTGGGTAGCTTCACATGGTGATAAACCAGGATGCTAGAATAGAGTGACTCAGAGTCGTTGGAATGGGTTCCTCTAATCAGAAAAAGTTTCTTCAAGAATCTAGCATTGGATCCTAAGCCCAACTGATGGTGAGCAATAGGCACTACCCAGGGGGATCAGGTCATTCTGAGCCAGGTAGGGACCCATGACATCTTATGGGGACTGGTGCCTTGGGCTCTAAAAGGATGGGCACCAAGTCACTCAGTCATCAGGACAGTTAATACTGCATATCAGGGGAATATTTAAAAGAACAACACAAATGTAGCAGACTAAGTTGAACTTAATATCAAAGAATTACTAGGAAAGGATGAGTGATTTTTACAAGTGCAAAGTAGAAGCCTGTTTAAAAATTTATTTTGCTCATTGCAGCATGTTTACTATTAATTTTGATTTGGAATAGTTTGCATCAATATATTGTCTATCAGAAAGGCTGAGTGACCTGGGGCACTAGATTTCTTTGGCACATTGGATGCCTCACTTGCTCCATCCTAACCTGGTCCTATTCAGTCTAAGCAACAGGGTGGCAGAGGCAGAGCTGTGGAGCACCAGCAGCTTAGGCCCTGAGGGCAGCAGGAGGTCAGTGTGGCAGAGTGGGTGATGAAGTTGGTTAGGTCTTCAGGACACAGGCCATGGCCTGCAGAATTTTGACCTGGGCTGTCTTTAACCTCCCTTGGGAGCTTTAACATCCTGCTCATCCCACTCCTCCCCCAGGATTACTGAGTCCCTCTCTAGGGTGGCCTCAGGTTTCAGGATTCTAAAAGCTCCCAGATGACCTAATGTACAGTGGTCTGAGACCTGAGAATACAGACCTTTCTCCTACATGCTGACCTTCAGGTCAGCTGGTCCTGCACTATGTATGCTTTCCTTGTGCACTATCATCACTATTACTGCCCGCCACCAGCTGCTTTCTGGATCTCAACATGGGAATCACCTGATGTGTTTTAGAAAATCTTCATTTCCAAGCCTTCTCCAAGAGACCCTGACACTAGGATTTGAGGTTAGCTCTGGAGAGGCTGTGGACAGGCGCCCTGGTGCCTCTGTCTGAGAGCAGGGAATGAGAAGTGCAGAACAGAGCTGCATTTGACAGGATCTGAGCGCAATTGTGGGCCTGTAGTGCAGCCTACTCATTTCAGTGGATCTGCTTTTTAAAACTTCAGATGAACTCCCTCATTCAGAGCATATCCCATCCATCCATTACTTATTTCTCCATCAACATAAATACACCACATGATTAGTATTTCCAGTAGGCATGCTCAGCTTGACTTTCCCTGGTTTTGTTCATTTTTGATCCCTAAGCCCTCTGGGTTCCCAGTGTAAAATTAATGGAAGCAGGGGAACCCCAAGGTGTCCTTCCTCCTTGACATTTGGGAGATTGCGTAGATGTCTGGTTTTTCCAAGGCTGAGCCTACCAAAGTAGGAGGAGACCAGAGTAGGAACAGATAGGACATTACCCCATGCCCACCTGCCTTGTGGTCTCCCTGAGCCAGTGGGAGAAGTGCTGGACCCTCTTTATGGGCCACTCTGGGTCTGTTTTTCTCTTGCAGATTCTTACCACAGCATGTGCCTTTTCCTTGCCTTGGAGACCAATTGTGTCCTGTTGTCTGTAGGGTGAGTTTCTGAGACAATCTTCAGCTTTTCCATGGGATGAAGTAGCTGTGAAGGGAGTTGCTGGATATTTCTAGAGCAGAGAGGAATCCTCAGCCAACAAATGCTCTTGGACGTGCACCCAGACACAGGTGCACCTCCATACAGAGTGGCACAAGCCTGGAAAGATGTCTGTTTCAGGGGAGTACACAGATCTGTCCAGTGAGAGTGAATAGCACATTTTAGTGCCTGAGCTGCCAAGACCTATTACATGGCAAACTGCTTAACAGTATTCCAGGATGCATTATGATATGAATGATTTTTTTTTATTTTAAAGAGGGTAAAACCAAGGAAAATAAAACAGAATAAAACCAATCAAAACTAACCAGTGTAAGTGATACAAGACTTCAAAACAATATAAAATCAACAATAGTTACCACAATGCCTCTTGTTATCTTCAAAATAGCTGCAGACACCTTCAGACAGAAAAAATCCAGCAGAACAGAACAGAATAGAACCAATCAAAACAGAACAATGAATGCAAATAAAGGACCCTCCAAAATACAATAGTAAATCCAAAATGACTTCCATAATATATCTTGCTATCTGTCAAATATCTGCTTATTTCAATGAATATAACAAAATCAAACAAAGGAAAATAGAACAAAACCCAAACTGAGAAAACAATGAAAATGATACAGGAATTCAAAACAAGATAAAAAGGAATTAACAATAGCCACGACCTTCTGAAGGCAATCTCCTTAGATGCCACAATGTGTACCGCTACCCTCTGTAAAGATGATCAGATCGTCATCCCTATACCTATAAGGTCAGTGAAACACCAAAGAATGACACACATACAATTGGATTTTACCTCAGTATGTATCACTGCAGCCTGTATTTCCCTGGATCAGATGGTCCCTAACTGGTGTGAAGAGGGCATGGCCTAGCTTTATTGTTTGCCAGCCCATGCACCCCAGAAGGGCTGAGTCTGGCTGTTCCATTTCTAGAAGAGTTCCATAAATGGCTCTGATTCACAGGGAAGACTTGCTTCTTGGTGAAACCTTTTTTTTATTTTAAATTTTATTTTAAAGAGAATAAAACAAAATAGGGCAGTACAAAGCAGATCAGAACAGGACAACATAAGCAACACAGTACTTTACATTAAGACAACTGGACATCAACCGTAGCTAACATGATATCTCTTACTCTGCTATAGTTGAGCATAGTTTCAAATACAATAATATCAAATATAACAAAATAGTATAAAGCCATGCATAGAGTGAAAGAATTATGGGGCTTTCTGAACCGAATAACAGAAAATGATCAATGGGTACTATAATATCTCATTTTTGATGAAAAAAATTTTTGTTTAAACTATCACACATATTCAAATTCCAATAAGACACAATGTGACAGATAGAACCAATGGTAGCAGAACAATAGAAGCATGGTAGGACTTCTAAGAAGAATGATATTAAATCAGCAATAGCTGTCATAATGTTTTGTTTTCTTCACAACAGCTGTGCATATCATCACACATGATATAGTCAAACAAAACAGGATAAAACCATTCCAACTGATGATTGAAAACTTTGAAAGGCTTCAAAGCTATGAGATGGAGACTCATGCTTACCATAAAGTCTTATACACTCTTTTCAAATCTCACACTAGGGAGACTATATGGTATTTACACTTGTGAATTTGGTTTATTTCACTTAAGAGAATGGTCTCAAGTCGTGTCCATTTATTTATAAATATCTAGATGTGATCATTATTTATAGCTGAGTAGTACT
>PVJX010023357.1:0-29367 GCA_004027295.1 Dolichotis patagonum | reverse complement strand
CAGTTTTTACCCTGTGAATGACTACAGGAGCAGAATCTTATAGCGTCTGTCATTTTGGACTGGCTTGTCTGCTTTGCTCTCAACGTTGGCCACACTGCAGCATGCGTCAGAATTTCCTTTCTTTCAGCTGAGTCATAGCCCACTGTGTTTACATGGTTACGTTTTGCTTATCTATCCATCCATCCATCCGTGGACGCTTTGATGGGTTCACCTTTTGGCTAATGGGAATAATACTGCTGTGAACATAGGCGTGTCAATGTCTCTTTGGGAATCTGCTTTCATGTGTTTTTGTTTTCCTTTTAATTAATATCTTAGAAGTTATACAAATCTGATATAAATTTCAACAAGTACAGAGTTGCTCTGCCTGGCATGAAGAGAGAGGGGGGCAGTGATATGTGTACGAGTGGCCCATAGTCCAGGGCTCCGGTGAGTTGCCTGCCCCTTGGTGACAGGTCTGCTGATGGAGAAGGGTGGTCAGCCCAGTCTCTTTTTAGGGTCAGTTTTGAGTCTGCTCAGAAAGCAGGTCTAGGCTTAGGAAGACCTTAGGAGCTGCTGTCTGAGAGAAGGGTCTACAGCAAGGGGAGTGCTGATGCCCAGACAGAGGGTGACAGAGGCAATGGGAGCTTTGGAGGCACCCTTGATGCTTAGGATAGGGTGTGGGAAGCGGGAACTGAGAAACAGTAGAGAAAAGCAAAAAACTCTACCCTGGACCCAAGAGAAGCCTGGACTCAAGTGACTGCTGGGAAGAGGGCCAGGTACCCTCTGGGCTGGGCAGGGCAGGATGGAGCCATGGGTGACTTGCAAAAGAACAGCTCCAGGAGAGGCAGGTAGTAGCAGAGGCCCAACAGAGAGAAGGAAGATGAGGGAGTGCAGGCAGTGTGAGGGGAGGGCTCTGTGAAGATGCTGGGAGTCTGCATGGTGGTGCACACCTGTAATCCCCACACTCTTGGGAAGCTGAGACAGAGGGTTGCAAGTTGGAGTCAGCTGGGGCCACTGAATAACAGTGAAATCTTGTGTGAAAATAAGGAAAAAAAAAAAAAAAAGACTGGGAACGTAGCTTAGTGCAAAGCCTCTGAGTTCAATCTCCAGTACAGAAAAGAAAAGAAAAGAAAAGAAAAGAAAAGAGGGAAAAAAAGACAATGACACTGGGATTGCATACTTGAAACTATAACATATTGATGAAAAAAATTAAAGAAAACAAATAAGTGGAAATATAGTCCATGCATCTGAGCCAGAGAAATAATATTATTAAAATGGTCATATTACTCAATGCAAAATGAAGAGTTAGAACAATCTCTAACAAAATCCTGATGGCATTCTTCACTGAAATAGGAAAACAAAAACAACCAAAACTCTTAACATTCATATAGACTTATAAAAGACCCCCAATAGAAGCCAATAGAACTCTGAGAAAGAAAATAAAAATCAAAGTTGCAAACATCATATTTCCTGATTGAAAATTACATTACAAAAGTATAGTGATTAAAACAGTGTGTTACTGGAATAAAAATAAACAAGGAACGATTGTCCATGCCTGTGAACCCAGCACTTTTGGAGGCTGTGGCATGAGGATTATAAGTTCCAACCCAGCTCAGGCGACTAGTGAGATGCCTGTTGCAAAATAAAACACAAACAGGGCTGGGGATGCAACTCAGTGTCAAGCCTTGGGTTCAGTGCCCGGTGCTGAGGTGTGGGGTTGGGCAGATGTGTGGGCCAGTGAACAGAACAGGGGGTCTAGGAATCAATCTAAACCTACAGGGTCAGCTCTGTGGGGGACCACCTGGATGACTCTCCTTGAACAAAGAGCAATCATCTCCACTTTGGCTAAACCTCGCCCTGTCTCCATGTACTGACATGTATAGAGCTGGCTAAGCTGTTTTCCTTTCCCTTCATTTGGCTCTAAGCAGTAGAAATGGGGCTAGTGACCTGTGACTTCCTTAACATGGCTGAGCCGGGCAGAGTCACCATTCCAGGGCTGTCAACTGGGTTCAAGCCTCATATAAGAGGCTATGACTTCCCAGGGCACAAAAGTTTGCACATCAGAGCTTAAGCACCACCTCCTAAATATTAAATGTTACCTCAATTGTGCTATGCAGATTGATCTTTCTGCATATTCTTCTCTCTACTTATTGCAGAGATGCTTTCTGGCCTCCTCCCTAGCTCAGCTCACAGAACTCACATATTTCCCACCACTCTCACAGTCACTCATTCTCAAGCCACTCCCTTCTTCATGAATTAAAAAATCAAAGTTAGGCCCTGGCTTGAGGTCTTTGTCCTGGCCAGACTGAAGACCTTTTGGCTGCCCATAATTATAAATATGTCTTAGTGACTTTATTTTAACCATGGGTTGCACTGGAGGTGGTGGGCTGGAATTAACTCACTAGAATTGCAATAATTTTTCCATGAATTTACAAATATAAACTTCCTGGACCATGATGAGGATGGGAAAGGGATCTCTATACAACAAAAAGAGGGCTAAAATTGGACCCTTTGTGGGCCATGCAGAAAAATCAACTCAAATGAATAAAAGTCCTACTTGTGAGACTAGAAACTTTCCAACTCATAGAAGACAACCCAGTAGGAAAGCTCTTGGGCACTGACCTTAGCAATGAGTTTTTGGTTATTGTACCTGTAGCTCAGGCCACAGAAGAAAAGCAAATCAAAAACAAGAACAAAAAACAGGAAAACCCAGGGAGTAAATAATCAGTAAACTAAAAGGCAGCCTACAGCTGGGAAAAAGTATTCACAAACCACATATCTGACAAAGGCTTGCATCCCTAAATTTATGAAGAACTCATACCACTTCATAGTGGAAAAACAAATACCACAATTAAAAATGAAAAAAAAAAAGACGTGAACAGCTATTTCTCTAATTGAGACATAAAAATGGTCAACATGGATAGCTAAGTCAGACTCACTGGGTTACTACCCCACACCAGTCAGGATGGCTGTGAAAAGCCAGTCAGTAACAGACAAGAGGCTGGGGCTGCAACTCCGTGGTAGAATGCTTGGCTTGCTTGATCAGGCCTGGTTTCCATCCCCAGCACCACAACAAATGATCAAACAAATGTTTAAAGGATAATATGTTAGCACAAACTCTTGCAGGCAGGCTGTAGCTAGGAATGTAGATCAGTATACCCGTTATGGAAAACACTAAGAAGGTTTCTAAAGAAATTAAAAATAGAACTGCAGTTCGACCCAGCAATCCTCTTCTGGGCGTGGACCCAAAGGAAATGAAATCTCACCTCGTGAAGATACTTGCACACCTGTGTTCATTGCAGCATTACTCACCCGAGCTGAGATACGGCTACCAAACGTCCCTAAGTAAAAGAATGGATGAAGAAACCATGGGACATAAACACAGGGAAGTCATGCTCAGCCCTAGGAAGGAGCAGGATCATGCCATTAGCCACAATGTGGGTGGGCATGGAGGCTCTTAGGCTCAGTGAGACAGGTCAGGCCCAGAAAGAAAAATATCGAATGATATCATTTACATGTAGAATATTTTTTTAAAAAATCGAATCTACAGAGATAGAAAGCAAAACAGTGGTTATGGGGGGTGGGTGAAGAGTGGGGTCAGAAAGTTAGGGAGACATGGATCAGAGGATACAAGTAGCAGATATGCAGGGAGGGCAGGTTTACAGCTCCAATAGCAACAAGAGGACAATAGTTAGTAAGATGTGCCCTGAATGGGGTTCACCACAAATGAGTAGATTTTTAGCTACTCTTGTCACAAAAACAAAATGGGTAACTATGTAAGATGATGAATATGTTAATGTGTTGCTACAGTAACCTTTTTACTATCTATATGGAACCCATGGTGTCATGTTGTATTTTGTAGATACATACATTTTATTTTATTTTTTTTAAAAGTTAAGCTCTAGGGCAGCAGGGAAATGGGCAGTCTGAGAGATGGGGCATGGGAAAAGAGAAGGGTTTTGGGTGGTTATTTTGGTTTTTAAAATGCACATGGGGGCTGGGGGTGCAGGTGGGTGGAGTCACAGGCCCCAGCATGGATCTCCAGTGTGAGAAGAGGGTGTACACATTACCCAGAGGAAAATAATCTGGTGAGAGGGAGACAGGAAAGACGCCATTAGCAGAGTGAAGGAGTGGATCTGGGTGTCCAGGGAGTAGGAGAGTCAGTCACTTGTTACTTAAGAGGGAGTCATGGGTAATGGTTGGGGGTGATGAGGAAAGAATCCAGGCCTTCTCAGGATTTGAGGGCTGGGGCCATGAGAGCTTAAAATCATTTGCTTTTCCTGGAGCTGTGCATCAGGGACCAGTGCCCTCTTTCCCAAACTGTTGTGGAGTTCAATAAAAGTGTTGCCTAAGTCCATCAAGAGTCTCCCCCTGGGAACAATGGCACTAGAGATGTTACTAAGTAGTCACTTGCATGTGCCACGGCTCACTGCCATCACTTGAGCCATTTGCGAACAGTGCCTGACCTGTGCACCAAAGGACCCCAGACAAGGACCAACCAGGCCCCTGGGTCTCCAAGATGTGGTGCTACCCTGTGTGAACCTTGCTTGTGGACTTCGTTGAGCTGCCCTGAGTGGAGCAGGGTATCGATATGCGTTTAGTGCTAATCTGCACCTTCTCCAGGTGGGTAAAGCCTTCGCCACGCCAACAGAGAAAGCACTGGAAGTAACAAAAGTGCTGCTAAAGGACATCGTCCCAAGGTTTGGACTGCACCTAACTTTGGGATCGGACGAGGGGCCGAGTCTGTCCAGGGCAGCCCGAAAGCTGTGAAATTGTGCAGAGCAATATGAGGGATTTGACAGCTTACATAATACGATCATTACAGAAATTAAAGCAAAGAGGGCTGGGGATTTAGCTCAGTGGCATAAGCACTTGCCTGAGAAGCGCAAGGTCATGAGTTCGATCCGGTACAAAAAAAAAGTAAACAAGTTCTTTGCTCAGGACACGTAGGGCCGACATGGGGTGCTGGGTAAATGGTGGCCGCAGTCCTTATGTTCCTTGTCATCTCCAGTGAATTCTTAGCTGTCTCAGGACTGAGCCTACCGGTTAGGGGAAGTGGGGGTACAGATCCGTGGGGCTGAAGGGGAGGAAGCAGCCCACCGATGAGGGTCTTTCTGCTGCTTCCTTTTCCCTTGAACCCCAAAGTTCCTCATCCTGAGAGTGGGAAGTCTGCTAGTCAACTTTCATTCTGAAAATGTTCCTATCCAGAAGAGAACAGGAAGAAGACCACGACGATCCCCCATTCACTCTCTGCTTACATTCCCTATCTGTCTCCAGGGGTCAGATCGTGGTGAGAGACGGCTCACAGGCAGGTGTCAGAGACCTGGAGCTTCCGGGGTCCCGGAGATCAACTGCTTCACGCCCCGGTGCGGCAGGCAGAGGGCGCTGCAGGACCTAACCCGCTGGGTGACCGGGTCGAGGAGGCGGCGGGTGACTCAGACTGGGGGTGGAGGCAGTGACTCAGCCGCCTGGGGCTCCCGCACCGCCCCCGCCCTGGCCGCCGGCTGCACGCTGCGCCTCGCGCTGTGCTAGGGGAGAGGCCGCGGCCCAGGACCTCGCCTCCATCACCACTGGAGCTTTCGGCTGGGTCAATTCCCTTTGGGGGCCCGGGCGTGGGAGGGGCCGGACGGGTGTTATCACCTCTTCCCATACCTAGGCCGAAGGCACAGGAGCCTTGTTGGTGAGGCCTGTCACCCAGTGACCTGGTCTGTAGCTCTTATCTTTTATGACCCACACTTGCTGTTTGGCGACATTCCCCTTAGCAAGGCTCCCCAGTGTGTCAGCCCAGTGGAGGTAACCTGGGTTTCACTAGACTCTCCTGCAGACGTGATAAACACACAGATCCAGCCCCCAGTCCATTTGAGATCAGTGGTTCTCAACTTTGTGCATCCGTTCAAAGGACGCCTTAGAAAATGGTCCCGAGTGGAGTGGTGCCTGTAATTCTACCTGATCAGGAGCTTGAGGCGGAAGCTAGTGAATTCAAGGTCACTTTTGGCAGTTTACCCAGAATGTGCCTCAAAGAAGGGAAGCAAATGCTGATACCTTAACCCCATTCCCTGAGAATCTGCTTGAACGGATCTGGGGCTTAGTCTGGCATCAGCACTTCCTCCAGTTCTCTGGCTGCAGCAGGAGCAGCCAACTGAGGCCTGCTGTCTGGAGCCTGGCCTGCAGGCTGAGGTGGAGCCTTGCTTAGAAGAATCTGCCAGGCCATTGTCCCTAGCAGCTTTGTCTCTGGTTTAGGGCCCCACCCTCTACCTCAGGGAGCTGGGAATCCAGTTTCTTCTATGGGAGCACCAGGGTCCCATGCAAGAGCTGCTTCTGAAAGGGTCCTGTCCCTACTCAGCCTCTCCTGGCCTCCTGGCTCTTTTTCACTAGTGGGGTTTGCTTCTGGTGGGTTCTGGGCACTTGAGCTCTCCACCTGTGGCTAGAGGCCCCAACCTTTCTGAGCTCCCACATCTGGCCTGTCTGTTTTTACCAGATCTTTGGGAGCCTGTATTATCACAACATGTGTGCCTTGCTGTGGCAAATCCTTTATCTCACTTTTGTATCAGTCAGCTTTCTTGTCACTGGCACAGACTACTCGGCCGCTACAACTTACAGGAGGAGAGGTTTATTCTGGCTCAGTTTCACTGGGTTAAGTCCGTGATGGGCAGACTCCATGGCTGCAAGGGCATGATGGAAAAACCTGGTAGGGAAAGCCCTGCTCATCCCATGGAGGCCAGGAAGCAGAGGGAGAAGGGAGGAGCCAGGGGGACTGACACACCCTTCTGGATCACGCTTTAGTGAGTTGCTGCCTCTACCTACATCCCAATAGCACAGTCATCTATGAACTCATTAATAGACTAACTCACTGATAAGTACAGCACCCACATGATACAATCATCTTCCAAAAGTTCCTCCTCTGTGCATAACCATAACACCTATTTTTTGGTGTTGCCTTCCATCCTGGGATAAGGTTGTGCTTAGCTCTCTCCTCACTTGATGACTTTTTTCATTTCTTTCTGGATATTAGCTGTTATTCTGGATAGCATGTGCTAACCTAAGTATCTAAGAACCTGTGTTGTTCTTAGGTATGTGAGGTACATAAGTGCCTTACAGTATTGCTGTGTGGTTCAAATAAGAGTGCAAAAACGTACCTCAATGACTTCAAAGTACAATATCAATGTTAATCTTAATTCATTGAAGAGTAAATGGAGCATTCTCTTTTCTCCTTGGTGGAATAAAGGGGTAATTTCCTTTCTTAGGGAACCCCAAGAGGTTGGCAACTGATATTAAAAGTTCCATGGTGGTGTATGCCTGTGATCCCATCACTCTGACAGGCTGAGGCAGGAGGATTATGAGTTTGAGCCCAGGGCAAAGTCATGACCCCTTCACTCCCTGATCTTTGCTTTCCTGGGTGGCCAGGAGCTTCCTTCTCCCCCTGAAGGAAGACCTGGTGCTCACTTGTGCCCCCAACATCCCCCCTACAGTTATGGTTTTGCTTAACTGACAACTTGATTGGCTTGGGAGGGATATGAAAGCACGGTTCTGTGTGTGTCCCTGTGGGTTGTGGAGGCATAGCCTCTGGGTCTGTCTGGCTCTGTTCTCCTCTGATTCCCAGTTACCTGAGAATTGAGCAGCTTTGTACCACCATGTCCTTTTGCTATAATGTTTCTACCTTGGGTTAGCTACCATGGACTGAGTCATCTAAAACCGTGAGCCGAATAAACCTCGCCTCGTTTAAGTTGCAGGTGCTGGGCATTTTTGTACCAGCAACTGGGAAAGCTGCCTACGCCCCCTTACAGGTATAGGTTCGTGGCAACCATTTTTTGTGCCTTTACATGGAGGGGTGCAAAAGAGCCTCCTCCATCCTGGCCTTGGCTGTGATCTGATTGGCAGGACCAGAGGGAGGGTGGTGATGGTCTGATGTCCTCCTGTGGCCACTGCCAGCACAGCTGCCATTGATGGTGGTCTGACTGTGCCAGATGCCTGTCCTCCCTCTCTTCTTCCTCTCTCCCTCATGCTGGCCTCTCTGACTGCTTCCTCTGTCTCTCCTTCCTCAGCTTAGTCATAGCTGCCAAGAGTCTGCACCCCAAGGCTCTATCTATTGTTCTCACCAAAGCTCTCCTTGGTAATGGACACAACAAGGGAAGTCCCTTTGTCTGGGGCCAAGAAGGAAGGAAACAGGGTGAGAGTGGTATGGACGGGTGATGGAAAAGGTGACTTCCAGCTCTGGCCTTGGACCTGGGTGGTACCTCTGAGAGGAGGTTATGATGATGACCAGAAAAGCACATTGCTTCCTCTGGCCCCAAATGGTGAATCATTGTCTGATCTGTTCCTCCCCACTCAATCCCTGACATCCCGGCCTCTTGTGGAGCAGAGGGTCTCAGGTTAGTGGCTTCTGCCTCAGTTTCCCAGCTGGACCAGATGATGCAAATGAGGTTACTAGGAGGTTTCCTGTTTGCCCTTGCAGGTCTGCTGTGCCCTTCTCCTCCTGATCTGCACCCAGCAGGTGGCCTCTGTCCCTGCTGCTCCCAGCCTCTCCTTGTTCTGTGTGCGGTGCTGGGCTAAACCTGGGGCTTATGCCTGCTAGGTGAGTGCACTGCTCCCGAGCTGCAACCCAGCACGCTATGGCTCACTGCCAGGCCTGCTCTGCATGGAGAATGTCTCATTGTGAGGAAGGAAGGAAGGCCAATTTCTCAGGGTTTTGTGGTTAGGGTTCTGGTAGGTAGGGCCTCTGTGTTGTGTGTGTGTGTGTGTGTGTGTGTGTGTGCATGCATGCAGGTCCTCTCCAGTATAATCCACTAGATTATAGAGCCCGCCTTGCCCAGAAATCCTCATCCCAAACCTTGAGGCTAGAGAGCCATTTCTCAGGATTTTAACATTTTCTATGTTAAGATGTCCCATCCCCAGGAAGCTGGACGTCTGATCTGTCACTCATTTCCCCCTGCTTTAGCTCTGTCAGATAAGAACCCTGGCTCTGGGATGTGTGTTGTGTAATGCTGTGTAGCATGGGGCCCTGTGCAGGGCAGGTTTAAAGATGTGTCTTGAATAAATGTGTTTGTCACTCAGCAGACATTTCTTGAAAGCACTGTGCTAGTGCTTAGAGTGTATTTGTGAGTAAAAGCAAGAATCGTGTCAGGCAGGGAGGTAGACAGCAGAGTGTCTGAGCATGAATACTGGAGGCTGGTGGGCGCTGAGAGATAAAAGGAGAGGGCAGGGGTTCTGGGAGGGTGGCAGATGGGACTTGCTGAGAAGGCAGTCTTTGAGCAGCCTGGGAGAGGTGAGGAGGCAGCACTGAGCTCATGGTATTGCCTAGGCTGGCCTCAAATTTTTGGTGAGTTTCCTAAGTACTGGGATTACAGGAGTGGGCTACTGCACCCCACTCCTTGGAGTTTTAACAGTTAGTGGGGTTAAATACAGTTGGACAAACTGGGTTAAAAAGAAGCAGGTGCTGTGTCCCAGTATGTAGTGTACATTGGGTCTTTTTCTTGGTTCTCTGTCAGCTACCCAACTCCCCAAACCCTTGGACTGTCTGAAGCCAGGGTGTCTTTCTGTCTGCTGCTGAATTGATGATGGCTGGTGGCCCCCAACAGCTCCAGGATGGGCCCTGGTCACTAGGAAGCCCCAGGTAGGACCGAGGGTTGGGCCTCTGGCCCACCCCCAACCTCTGGGCTGGAGAGACAGGAGGTTGAATTAATCATGAAGGGGCTGGAGATTTAATGAGTCATCTACCTAATAAAGCCTTCATAAAAACCCCCAAAGGGCTGGGGTAGTGCACATCCCTGGGATCCCAGAACTCAGGAGGCCGAGGCAGGAAGATCACGAATTAAGGGCCAAATGACTACATTATTGTCTAAAAATCAAACAAAAGTAAACCAACCCCAGAGGGCAGGCTTGGAGGGCGGGCATAAAAAGCACAAAGGGCACGGAAGCCTCTCCGTAGCCTCACCTGTGTCCTGAAACCTTTGCAGTGTCCTTCGTAATGAGCTTCTAGCTGTGTCTCCCTGAGGTCTGTGGCCTCTGAACCCCAATGAGGGCGCTGAGAGAACCCTGATTGTAGCTTGTTACTCGGAAGCCCAGGGCAAACAACTCAGGGCTTGTGATGGCATCTGCAGAGGGAGCAGTACTGGGGTCTGAGCCTCACTTTGTGGGGGGCGATGCTGGCTCCATGTAGACGGTGTCAGAATTGAATTAATTAGAAGACCCCTGGCTGGCACTTGCTGCAGATTCGATTGCTTCCTCTGGTTGAGGAGTCCCCACACATTGTGGGGGTCCCGGAAGTACTCTGCTTTGTGTGTGTGTAATGCTGAGGCAGGAGACAGCCTGGAGGACGGGATGCCTCCTGGCTTCGGGAGACCATAAGCTCATCCGGCTCCCACCATGTCTCCTTCACATCCTGAGAGGACCCTTAAAGCCGTGCTCCTGTCCTGATTCCACTTCTTGATCTCCAGTGTGAGCTTGAGGTGCATGTGCTGCCACCGATTCAGAGCCACAGCGCCAGGGTCGCTGTAACTTCATTCGCGCTGCAGTTCTGGCCCCGTTGGTGAGCGTCACAGTTTCACAGGTGTGGCAGCTCTGCCTCGGTCCATTGAAAGTCAAAGAGTCCCCTTTCAACACGAGGGTGGAGACTTTCTGTGAGTTGGACAGAGCCCCTTGGGTGTGGCCCTAGGCCCCAA
The DNA here is from genome assembly GCA_004027295.1 of Dolichotis patagonum. NCBI lineage: Eukaryota > Metazoa > Chordata > Mammalia > Rodentia > Caviidae > Dolichotis > Dolichotis patagonum. The sequence continues at coordinate 18,730 of PVJX010023357.1, read as the reverse complement.
TAAATACCTCAAAACCTAATGCAGAGGCTGCTCTGAGTCCAACTTGTTTCCAGCTTTCTTACCCACCTGTGTGCTCTCTGCGGAGTGCATTTCCTTTGATGCCTGGCTTGCTTACTACTTCCGAGTGTCCTGCTCCGCTCCACGCTCGGGTTATAAAGAGCCTGGACGCCACTCGAGACTGGCGCTCAGTTTGGTAACAGTAGCCAGAACTGAGGCTGAGTCGTTTAGGTTTTTCCCTCCATGCTGTGTGGTATCGCTCTTACTGGTGAAGGGCAGAACTCAGCCCTGCTAGCTGAGTCATGGGAGGAATTTCTTTCAGGACAGGTAGGTGATTTTTCAGACAGCCTCGCTGGAGGGCTACCTCGTGCCTCACTCTGATGCGGCCAGGAAGAGCAACACCGTCCCTGGCTGTGGGTTGTGTGTCCTGTCCTCTCACATTCCTAGGACCTCCTTTCCAACTGGCCTTGACTGCCAGTACCTCTCCTCCATTTGCAGCTGAATCTGCCTGGATCCTGCCTCACCACTTTCTTCCTTCCCTCAAATTTTTTTTTTTTTTTTTTGGTGCTGGGGATTGAACACTAGATCTCTGCATTGAGTTACACTCCCAGCTGTTTTGTTTTATTTTGTGACGAGGTCTCTCTATGTAGTTTAGGCTGGCCTGAAACAGTGCTCCTCCTGCCTCAGCCTCAAGTGTTGCAGTTACTGGCATGCACCATGATGACTGGTGGCTTTCAGTTTTAAATGCAATTTTCGTTGTTTCTTGTTGCGGGAGCCACATCACATACCTGCTACTTAGATACAAAGGAGTCTGGAAAAATAAAATTTCTGGCTACTACCTTGGAAAAGTAGGTCTCATTGACAGGAACTTTCCCAGGCATAAAGAGTATTTAGAGGTGTTAGACAACAAGAAAATATGCCAAGGTCCACCATGGTGGAGCCAAGTCAGGTCTGTGGTGGGGAGTGGAGTGGGGCCCAGGCTCCGTCAGCTAGCAGTCTGGGCTGCAGCCAACACAAGCAGGTTCTGGCCAGTATAGGCAAAGGACACTTATTGGGGACACTGGGTTCTCACAGAATCAGCAGGAGGCCAGGGTGGGAGGGGAGGATGAAGGCTTTGGCTACTGTGGGGAAACGCGAGGACTGGCTTTCCTTATGAGCTGACAGCAGGAGGGAATTCACCAGAGGGACGGTAGGACACTGAGAGGAGAGGGGGCTGGATGCTGGATAGCTCTGGAACATAACTGTCCACTCTACAGGGTCGGTAGTCCTTTGAGGGTCTCTTCCCCCTCCCCCTTGAATGTCCTTGCTTTCATTTCCTTTCAGCCTAGTTCAGTAATGGCTGGCTTCTGTAGATGATTGACCAGGAATTGTGAGCTTCATGGTAATTTGCCGCTGTGATGAGGAAAGTGACTAAGACAATAAGAGTGAGACCGCCATCGGAAAGCCTGGCTCTCCGTCTGGGTCCTGCTTACAGCCCTCTCTTGGATCAACTTCCTCCTGGTAAAGAGGAATGACAAGAATCTTCTTGTGAGCTGTGGGGAGGATAGAACTGAGAGACGGCCTTGTGAACTGTCATGTCTCGGCAGGGAGGGACTGTCCAGGGAAACATTCTTCTCTTTTTGACAGCGACAATCACAGTGTTTGCCCCACAGTCCCCACACACTGACCACCCATTTACCAGCCTCCGCTCCACCTCACCTGCATCCTGGCACCCTGCGAGGGTGTCTGAGGCCGCTTTCTGCCTCCACCGGGGCCCTGCTCTGCGTTCATTCAGCCCTTCTCCTCCAGATCTACAACTTCTCTCTTTACTGGCTCCTTTCAGTCAGCATTTAAAAGTGCTCAGATTTTTCTTGTCTTAAGAAGTAGACCTTAAACTGGCTGTGATGGTGTGTGCCTATAATCCTAGCATTCTGGGAGGCTGAGGCAAGGGGTTCACAAATTCAAGCTCAATCTGGGCAGTTTGGTGATTTAGCAAGAGTCTGTCCCAAAAGAAAAAAAGAGAAAGAGATGAGGAGGAGCTGGGGAATGATGTAGCCCATTGCGAAGGCCCTGGGTTCAATTCTATGTACTACTCTTCGTTTTTTAAAATTTTTTATTTTAAAGAGAGTATGTACTACTCTTGATACTCTCAAAAGACTTCTCCTGTCCCTGTTCACCTTTAGCTGCTGGTTTTCTTTCTGTTACAGAACAACACTTTTCCTTTTCTCTTTTTTGAGACAGGTTCTCACTAAGTTGCCAGGCTGGCCTGAGGCTCCTGCCTTGGTCTCCTGAGTGCTGGGATTAAAGGTAGGCACCACCATGCCAGGCAGTTCTTGGATTAGCTTACACACAGTACCTCTACCTCCACCCCTTCCTCCACTCCTTAGCTCATTCGGTTTTTCAGTTGAACATTTGTTGGACTTGATGTATCAGAACCGTTCTAAGAATTTGCATGAATTAACTCACTTAATCCTCGCGTCTAACCCAGCGAGTTAGGTGCTGTTTTACAGATGAGGAAACTGAGGTAGGTGAGAGCTATACAGTCACACACACGAGTAAGTGGTAAAGATTCAAACCCAGGCGGCCTCCCTGCCGCTGCGTGCTGGCCCTGCTTCCTCTGCCCCTCCTGTTTTAGGTGACCCTTGCTGATACCTTGGTCTCAGAGTAAATGGACACTGTCTCGGAGACGTGCAATCAGCCTAATGCATCTGTGGGTTCGCTAGGCAGGGTGTCAGAGACATGCAGGCAGAGTAGCCCATGGCTACTGATGTATATGGCACAGTTATACCTAGGATGGTTGCATCTGTGTTGGCCACGTCAGTAGTCCCAAGCAATCCAGTATACTAGCTACTTACATAGCACTTATTTTTATTAGGCATTATAAATAATCCAGAAATTATTTAATTTTTTGAATAAATAAATAAGTTATTTATTTATTTACTTAGTTTAATTTTTTGCTATGTAGTCCAGGCTGGTCTTGAACTCACAATGTAGCCCAGGCTGGCCTTGAACTCATGGCAATCCTCCTGCCTCAGCCTCCCCCAGTGCTGGGATTACAGGTGTGCACCACCATGCCTGACCTGATAATTTAAAATATATGACAGAATGTGTGTAGGTTAGTTGCAAATACTGCATCATTTTCCACCAAGGACTTGAGCATCTTTGGAGTTTGGTATTCCATGGGATCCTGGGACTCTTCCCTTTAGGTACTGAGGGACAATTAGATTGCCTCAGAACTGTCTGTCTGCCTCTGTGCCTGCACTCTGTGGTCCTGGCGCCTTCCGTGTCTCCTGAGCTTTGCCCCATTCTGTGCCAGAATCTCCTGTCTGCCTGCCCTCTTCACCCCCACGGGACAGTTCCATGAGTCTGGGGGAGCTTGTTTCTATTTAGACCTGATATGCCTACTGCTGTGCCTCACACACAGGGATCCCTCTGTAAACACGTGCGGAGTGACCCTCAAATGACGCACATCTGTCTGGAGTCCTGGGAGGGAAAGAATGGCAGGGGGTGCTTTGGTTCCAGAGAAGTCGAAGGCAGAAGCAAGGGAAATAGAGTTACAGGACTGAGACAGCCGTGTGGGGTGAGGACTCTGTGTGTCTTTTACCTCCCCACCAAGGGTGGGGAAGAGAGCAGAGCGCAGGTTTCCAGGCATGCAGGACCTGGCTCAAGCTCTGCTCTACCACACACTGTCTCCTCAACATAAGCTACTGCAATGCTTGGCAGCCGCCATTGGGCCAGGACTGCTTCTGCTCCAGCTGTGCTGTTCCGTGGCCTGCCTTCTGCGCCTCTGCTGCTCATGTGCAGAATGAGGACCTCGGGCAGAGCATTTCTCAGGGCACATCCATGTTTAAACCATGTTAGTGTCTCAGATGTCATGCCTGGGAATGCCTGGTTACAGTGGGGACTGTGTCTCCCGAGGAAGAAGATGGTGATGATGGTGATGATTTGATGGCACCCCTGACCAGTGGAAGAGGAGTTAGAGCAGCTGTGAATGCACACAGAACAGCCCCTGTCAGGATTCACCGTTGCCTCTCATATGCTTCTTGCAGACCAGAGGTGAGCTCAGTAGTAGAGAACTTGCCTCGCATGCACTAGGTCCTGAGTTCCATCCCTAACACCTTGAAAACTAAACCAGACCAGATCAGGTCAGGCCAGACCAGACCAAGCCTGACCAAACCAAAAAAGCTGCTTGGAATCAGACTGAGGCTGCCAAATTGACTGTCAGGCTGGAGACCCAGGAAAGAACTGACGTTGTCATTCATCTTTGCTTGGGGGAGATCAGTCTTTGGTGATCTTTAGACCTTCAGTTGACAAGGCTAGCATGTCAGGAGGCCATCCTGCTTTCTCAAAGTCCACCTTGTAAAACATAAATCTCATTCAAGAAGATCACCATAAGAACATCTGACCAGATCTCTGGACTCTGTTGCTCAGACCGAGATGACACATGAAATTAGCGATGGTGGGAGTAATCTCTGGCATCTCCAACAGCTGTGAGGAAGGTGCTGTGGTCCTTATTCACAGTGAGGAAACTGAGGTGCAGATGAGTGAAGGGTTCACTGAGGGCTGCGGCACCATGGTGGTACGCAGTCATTCCCAGGACCCCATGATGGTCTCTGGGTGTTACACTTGCAAACCAACATCCGGGTGGTCAGAAAGGTGCACTGTGATGTCACCTGCTAGAACACACTTTACACAGAGTGCAGGCTGAAGAACAGCTCCTCCCTCCGAGCTCTAGACAAGATTGGCTCAGATCTTCACCCTTATCACCATCATTATTCAAAGCTCAGTGTCTTCCCTAAAATGTCAAAGATTGCCCAGGGTCTTGGTCAATCTGAGTTCCTGTTTTGGTCCAGCCAGTGATGTTATCACCATTTACTTCTGTCGTTCTTATTTGTCAACCCAGCAAAGGGTTTGTCAACCCTGGAAAGGGTTTTTCAACCCTTTTATTTCAAAATCTTCCCCACCCACCACAAGGCCTGTGTGTTGCTGGCAAGCTTTGCCGATGCTCTGGCTGGATGCAAAGGCTTTATAGCAGCATGGGCGCCTTCAAGTAGGCCCTAGACCAAGTGTGCTTACAACACAAACATCCCTGGCATTTCGGCAGCTCCCTCTCCAGCTGCCTGTTACTGGATGTCTTGTCTTCCTCTTCTTCCTTATTCCTATCTAATGTGCTTTCTCATCATTACCTTATTTCTCTTAGAATTAAAAAGAATATCAAATTCCTTCCAGCTGGGCGTGGTGGCACACACCTGTGATCCCAGCTGCTGGGAGGCTGAGGTGGGAGGATAGTTGGTTTGCAAGTGTCTCAGGCCACCTAGGGCGCTGCCCTCCCTGGTGCCTGTGGCAGGGGACAGATCCTCAGTCACCTGAGCTGCAAACTCCAGGCTCTGATCCCGAACAAATTTGCCATTCCTCCTCCTGTGTGGGTTTTTGCTCAGGGAGCCCAAGGGCCTGTTGTGGGCCCTGTACTTGACCTGGTGTGCGAGGACTTGTGTCCTCTGACAGCCACTGTAAAGTGCATGGGACCCCTTCTAGGGACACTTTTGGCTCTTTCAAGCACTCCCTCTGTGCTTCTGAGGTGCGAAAAATGACAGGTGCTGAGGGCCGGAGTGCAGATTCCCAGGCTGAGGAAGCTGTGGAGAGTGGCGTGGGCCCCCAGGCTGGTGCTCTGAGCTAAAGGGCTTTAATCCTGACTCTGCCTGCTCCATTAAAGCAGCAGCAGGTGACCTTGCAGATGGCAAGGGGACCCTGGGATGGAGGAAAGCCGGAGGGTGAGGAGGAGAGGGAAGTAAAAAGGGTTAGGATTCTGTCATGTGCCGACTCTCCATGATGACTATATTACAAACACGTTTTAATAAAAATAAACAGAAAGAAAAAACTAATCACAGGAGGCCATCATTTTGCAGGAAGTTTCTGCTGGACCAGACTTAAAACAAACTGGAGTTACTTATGTTACAGTGTCATGTCACCTGACTGACCTCGTGAGAAATCAACACAGATAACAACCAAGTTCTCAAGCAGGCCAGCTCTATAGCTGTGAAAATGAAGTTCCCTTTGCCTGAATCTTTAAGGAAAAGTAGTGCTAGATAACCTGATGATAACCCATAGTTATTTTCCTGTTCTGCTCTCTGGCCCTGCCTTCCCTGGAAGTGACTTTGAAATGACTGATCTGTGTTTTGTTGTTTTCTTCCGTTCTAAGCCCTTGTCTGTCTGTGGACCCAGACGCTTCTGTGCAGCCCATCTAAACATGCGTTCTAGTTTGTGGAGTCTAGGATTGCAGGGAAAGCTAATCTGAGATTGTTAAGTGCAGTTTGTTGAATTCTGTCCTTTGGCATTATGTACACACACACACACGCATACATATCTACACATACTTTTCTTTTATGGTATTGGGGATGGAACACAGGGCCTTTAACCTAGCTTTCCCCTCCTTTCTTTTCCTTCTTTCCTTTTCTTCTTTCTCTCTTTCTTTCTTTTTTGAGGCAGGGTCTTGCTATGCAGTTCAGGCTGGTCTTGCACTCACTGTGTAGCCCAGATTGACCTCAAACTCTCCTGCCTCAGCCTCTGGAGTACTGGGATTGATTGTAAGTGTGTGCCACCACGGCTGGCCTTCCTCCTTTTTTTGAGTCAGGGTCTTACTACATTGCCCAGGTTGGTCTAGAATTCCTGGCTCATGTGTTTTTCCTGTCTCAGCCTCCAGAGTAGCTGGAGCTACAGGAGCTCACCAGCAGTCTGGTTTATCTGGTTTATTCTTATTGTCTGCTTCCCCACAGTAGAATCCTCTTTACCAGCAAGCCCTGTGTTTCATTCACTGTCACATCTCCGGGGCCTGAAACAGTGGGGCCCTTGGCAGCTACTTGTCAAATGAGCACGATTGGGTCTTTATTATGGCTACTATCAAAGGACAAAATTACAAACATTGCTTTATTTCATTGTGCAAAATAGAATGAATGTTCTGATGGGCCAAACAAAGGAGGTCAGCTTTATAGACAAAAAAAAAGTCTTGAAAAAAGCAGAAACAAAGGCAAAAAGTGGATTGGCTATTTCGAAGTTACTTTCTTTGTAAAATTGGTACAGAGAGATAGAACAATAAAAAAGTAACTGATTAGCATCAACTTACTTCAGGGTATGCCTGCGTGTGTTAAGGCATTGAGACTGTCACTGTAAGGGCCATTGAAATGGTCCTGTTTGAGAAGTTTGGTTGTTATCACTCTAATCTTGATACCCGGGAAGATCAGCTAAACAGCTTAGCTCTAGCTGTGATCAGGACCTTTGGGGTCATGATTCCCTTTTGATTTTCAGTCTGGTCCATAGGGGCTGAGTGCTGGAGCTTTGTCCAAGACAATATCCTTGTATAATTTTTACCTAACAATCTGTAATCTGAACCAGATAAAGAGGAAGTGACATCACTAGAGACAGATGGTGAGGACGGGCGTATCTGTTAGAGGACACATTTGATTGGCAGGAAGAGATAAGGGTGTGTGATGCTTTGACTGAGCTAACAGGAAGATCTCTGTTCTTCCTCATCAGCTGTTCTATCTCATTCTGTATTGCTGGTTCCCCTTCAAGTTATTTATCTCTAAACCTGGAGTGAAGCAATGAAAATGTCTGGGGCAGTGTTTTTCCAACTGAGTGACACAGCTCATTAGTAGATCAGACAATTAAGTTAGAGGGTTGCAGCCATCATCTGTAAACATGAAATAGAACAGAGGTGCAGAGAGCACTGTGTGCAGCAGGGGTAACTCTCAGCAGTTTAGCTTCACTCCGTGCGTGAATGTGTAGCCATGGGAAGTTGCATGTGGTGTGTGTGTGTGTGTGTGTGTGTGTGTATGTGTGTGTGTGTACTCAGCCACATGTCAGATTGGGTTACAGACAAATAAATTTGAATGCTACTGGCCATGAGAGACAGTGAGGAGGTCAAAGAATGGAGAGGCCAGGTTATTGGAAGGTTTCTGTGTGTGTGCTGGGGATTGAAGCCAGGGCTTTGTGCATGCTGAGTTTATGGTCTCCCACTGAGTCCATCCCCAGCCCCTGCAGGGAGAATTTTATCCTGAACCCTGAACTCACACAGACTGTATAGGGATAGCATTGGAGAGGGAGATATTTTACCAGGTCAAAAATCTTCCAAGCGACAGCCTGGAGTCCATAGATGATTGTTTCAAGTGGCCTTTACTTCTTGTTTTGAGACTTCTGACACCTCCTCTCCCTTCCCTACACCTGGCCCCGCACCTGGCTCTTTGCCCACCAGCCTATGACCAAGAGCCTGGTAACCTGCCTCCAACCTGCTGGCTTGGATGGACCCCAGGGTCCCAGGACCGGGTTTCCTCACTCCTGCCTCCTGCTGTTCCCAAGGCTGCTGTCACTGACACATAGTCCCCAGCTCATTACCGTGTACACAGATGCTATCTCAGCTTTGGCTGGTTGACACCCTGCAGTATGGAAGCCAGGACTTGAGAAAGTGAGGAACTTGCCCAGAATCACTGAGGAAGCGACAGAGGTGGGATCCAAACTCAAGTCTGTCTCTGCATCCCTGGACTCCCTTATCAGCTCATGAAGTCACTCATCCAGACTACCATTCCACGTGAAAGTCATGTGTCACTCCAGCCACTCATGGTCACATATCATGGATATGATGTTCTCCTACACACTAATGAGTTAAAATTTTTGGATGACTCATCGCCATGGAATGCCAACCCCAAACCCAGAGCTGTGTGGGGATAGAGGAGGGGTGAAGACCTGGTTCTTGGCCTTCGGAGATTAGGACCAGAGCCCTTGAGACCTTAGAGATTATCCAGTTTATCCACAATTGTCAAGCAACAAAATTGAGGTTAGTGTCACAAGGAAGGGATAAATGACAAGACTGGAAGCAAGGAGTCAGGATCTCCTTGCTATAATCATTTATATACTCCTAGGTCACTCCCTATCACATCTTGAAGATTTCCTTTCCTTTCCTTTCCTTTCCTTTCCTTTCCTTTCCTTTCCTTTCCTTTCCTTTCCTTTCCTTTCCTTTCCTTCCTCCCTTCCTTCTTCCCTTCTCTCTGTCTCTCTGTCTCTCTCTCTCTCTCTCCCTCTCTCTCTCATTCTCTCTCTTATTTTACTGGGCTGGGGATGGAATCCAGGGTGTCACACATGCTAGGAAAGTTCTCTACCACTGAGCTACATGCCCCAGACCTTTTTTATTTTATTTTGAGACAGGGTTTCACTAAATCACCCCAGCTGGGGTTGAACTTGCCATTCTCCTGTCCTAGACTCTCAGAGTGCTGGGACTTGAATTTTTTCAAATCCATTTTATTTCAAGGAAAAAAAAAAGAAAAAAAAAAAGAAAAGAAACTAAAAATTTTGAAACACTTCAATCAGGGGGCAACAATGGTACATACATTGTGCATTGTCATCCCCAAATCATTTACCCAGAGCACAAGACATCTACATTCAATTGCTGAACAATTGGGATTTGATTTAATGTTTGTCAGTATTTTTGAGACAAGGTCTTACTGAGTAGTCCAGCTGGTCTTGAACTTGTAGTATCTCTCCTGTTTCAACCTCCCTAGTGTTGTTACAGGCATGTGCCACCATGCCTGATTTGGGGATTAGATTTTCGTATTTCAAAAAAGAGAAGTGGGCATGGTGGTACACATCTACAGTTTTGGCACTTGAGAGGCTGAGATAGGGTTGCAAGTACAAGGCCAGCCTGGCCTAAGTAGCTAGAGTCCCTGTCTCAAGCACAACACAACCTAATGCAACAAAGCAAAATTTAAAAAAAAAAGACACAATGAAGGGACACTTTCTCTTCCAGCATTTAGATGAGGACATTGTGCAATGAGATGGGTCTGTGAGAAAGGAAAAATTCGAGGCCAGTGATGCTAACCACAACTAGCCCAAGGAATTCCCCTGCCTCCAGACTTCCTGGGTGTGGTAGAAGTTCTTTATTGTTTCTTTTTTTTGTACCAGGAATCAGACTTAGGACCTTATGCCTGCCAGGCAGGTGTTTATGCCATTAAGCTATATCCCTGACCCAAGTTCCTTATTTCTTAAGAATCTCTGATTTTAGGCTACTGGTTCTTGTGGTTCAAATCAACCCCCTCAGGGAGGGTAAAGAGCTGCCTGGGTCTCTGCAGGTAAGCGCTGTAGAGGGTAAAGGAGCTGTGAGTCTAGCTGTGGTACCAGGCTGGAGAAATGCAGCGCTTAATGCAACACAGAATACTTCCCGCTGCCTTCCTGCTTGTGCAGTCAGTCCCATTCAGACGGCCTACTGTGTGTGAAGGACAGCCCCCCTTACTTTGATCATACACAATGCACAGATCGATTGAGGATGGGAGGAGCAGTGAAAGCGAGGCTTTACTTTTTGATTTTGCAGGAGCAGGTGGCAGCCTAGCGGGTAGGCAGGCATAGTGGGTGCAGTGAGCAGTTTAACCCCTAGCATGCAGGTCCCTTCCACCAGTTTCTCACAGGCTGAATACTGTAGGGGTACAAGCTCCCTGGATGATGCCTAGACAAAACCTGCTCCCTCTGCAAATATTTTGTGGATTTTTTTTTTAAATTTAAAAAATTTTTTTATGAAAAATAAAAGACAGAATGAAACAAAAAACAAATAGAAGAAAATAATAAAGAGCAGAAAACATAATCCCTTATCAAACTGTCAGCATCATTTCCATATAGATTAACATTTTGATTCTTACATTTCTATAAAAATAAAAAAGACTCAGAATAATCTAAACAATTTTGATAAAAGAACAGAATTAGAGCTGTAGCCCTCCCCAATCCCATGACTTATCACAAAGTTACACCATGATGATAAAACGGCATTGATACCAAGATAGACCAACCACCAAAGTACCAATATAAAGTCCCAAAATAGATATGCACATAACAGACATTTGATTTCTGGCAAAGATGCAAAAGCAGTTAAGTGGCAAAAGGACCGTACCTTCAATAAATATACTGGAACAACTGGATATCTACGTGCAAAAAACCCAAACCTTATAGCACATCAAAAATTTCTTAAAACATCCAAAAATCAATTCAAAATGGCTCACAGTTGGTTAGTTAAAATAAAGGCAGGTGTGGCCTGCGTTGTTGCTTGGCTGAAGTCCTTCTCTCTGGGATAACATACATGTTTTTCCTTACCATACTAATGAAACAGTGTGATGATTATGCATGCATGACATTTATTTCACTAATAAGTATGCTCTCAAGGCGCATCCACTTACCTATAAAAATGTCCAATTTATCATTCTTTATGGCTGAATAGTATTCCATTATATAAAAATACCAGTTTTAAATACATTCCTCAGTCGATGGACATTTAGGTTGTTTACAAGATCTGGCTATTATAAACTGTGCTGCTACAAATATGGGTACACATATATCACTGTGGTCTGATGTTTTTAATTCTTTTAGGAAGATACCCAGAAGGGAAATAGCTGAGTCAAATGGGACTTCCAATCCTAGTTTTTTTTTTTTTTAAATTTGATATTTTGTGGATTTAAAGGCAAATGATTAAGCCACTTGGGTCACTTCTACTAGCCAGTACTTTTCTAATGAGAGTTAACATAGGGAAGCCATCTTTATTGACTGTTTTTCCCTTCCTTTTGTGTAGGGGACCTTTTAGATGCACTGAGTCACATCCACAGTTCAGTAGATTTCCATTCAGAGTTAAAACTTTATCTTGACTTTTTTTGGAGACAAAGTTTTGCTATGCAGTTTAGGCTGGCCTTGAACTCACGCTGTAGCCCAGGCTAGCTTGAACTCACAGCAATACTCTTGCCTCAGCCTCCTGAGTGCTGGGATTATAGGCATGCACCACCACACCTGGCTAAAACTTTGTCTTGAAAATGGACCACTCTGAGTTTCTGTTCCTTACTATGTGGTCATTCCAGGACCCGAGAGCCTCCTTTCTTTCTTTGAATCCTCTCCACTGAGCTGGAGGATGTCACTTACCCATCTCACTCCCCAGTCCCTCTGCGCTGCTCCTCATTCCACTTGCAGGAAGTGGTCACCTGGTCCCTTACACATGGTAGCAGACTAGCTGTGCAGCCACTTTCAGCACCAACTGTGCCCACCATGGAGGGGTCTCTGACACCAGCTCTGTGATGGGTGATGGGATCTAAGCTGGGTCTTAAAGGGAAGGGAGACCTTATGAGGAAGGAAGGGAGGGTCTGCTGGTGGGTGGTGGCGGGCACGGGTGTGTGGAGGTGAAGGGCAGAGCCAAAGGAGACACCAGTGGAGAGGGGCCTGCATCTGCGGCCCTTTCCTTTGCATGCATGCCCAGGAGTGGGATAGCTGGTCCACATGGTAGATCTGCTGACAGTTTTTTGCAGAATTGCTATACTGTTGCCTGAGGTGGTTGTACTAACTTACATCCGCACAGCAGTGAATAAGGGTTCTCTTTTCTCCACATTTTCATCAGCATTTCTTATTTGGGGGTGGGGTTGACAGCAGCTGTACTGGGGTGAGATGAGACCTCATTATAACTTTGATTTGTATTTCCCCAATGGCTAATGATACTGAACATTTCTCTATATATTTCTTGGTCATTCATGGTTCTTCTTTTTGAGGCCAGGTGCAGGTCTGAGACCTCCAGTTCCTTCACTCTTGGGAGATTTTAGAAATCTCAGGTGGAGGGTTTAGAAGGTAGAAGCTGGGACTCCAGAACCAGCCTCTCTGTGTCTCCAGAGGGACCCACAGCAGCTGGAACACAGTCCATACCCTGGTTCTAAGCCCCAGCTCTGCGGGACCCTCAGGGCTCCAGGATCTGATAAGCAGCCTCTTCCCTGGCCCCCAGGCCTGAGCCCGGTGGCTGCTTCCTCTGCTATTAGTTCTGTTGTTCTCTCAGTGACTCTTCAGCCTGCCAACACTGGCTTAGCCAGCTTCCTATATTAAATTCTCTGTGATGAATTACCTATTTTGGATTCTGTTTTCCTGGCTAGACTCTGATTATACATTGGTTATTTAACAATTTCCAATCTACTGCAATTGAAAGGAGATATAAATTATACCATGCACAAGAGTCAACTGTTTATGGAGAAAATGATGAAGCATTGGCTCATATCAGCCAGAGCCTAACAGAACAAGACTGCCTGGGCCAGGGAGACACTGAGTGGCATGGAAGGGCACTTACCTTCTTCTGCTTGGCTCTAAACCCAGAGTGGCTAATAAGTCAGTCATGGATCTCACTTCTATGGTACCTTCTGATGTTCAGACATCATAGGAGGGTCAGGGGTAGGGGGAGGTGATAGGGCACTGCATGCTGGTCCTGAAGGAAATAAGAGGACTGATGATTTGAAGAATGGTGACCTCTGAATTTGGGTTTAGGTTTCTCTAGGTCTAGCTGGAGCAGGGAGATTGATGGAAGAGATAGCAGTTTCCCTCAGTCCATGTCTGTCTGTCTGTATCTATCTCTGTCTTTCTGTTTCTTGAGACAAAGTCTCACTGTGTAATTCAGGTTGGCTTCACATTAGATCATCCTGCCTCAGCCTCCTGCATGTAGGGATTATAGGTCTGTGCCACCACATTTGGCTTCCGAGTCTCTTTTCATCCTATGGAACTGAGTATGCTTTCAAGACTCAGAGAATTCCTAACTTTTTAATTTGCTGAATACCAGTTTTGCATTTCATCTCCATTCTCCTGTTCATCTTTTTTTCCATTGATAATTCCCTCACAGATTATGAAAAGTGGATCAGACAAAATTTTCTCCTCTTTATTTCCAATCTAAAACAAAAGTAGCTGCATCAATGCTGGTGCCTTTGCCTAAAGATGGACCAAGTGTCCAGCCACCATCGGGGGCATCTCCGTATAGCCATGCAGGCTGGGAGAAGCAACCAGTCACATCCCCACACACCCACTGCCATTGGGGCAGTCTTAGTGTAACCACTGGGTCTGGAGAAGCTCACCCCATGCCCCACTATCTCCCTGGGACTCTAGGCTTGGAGAAACTCAGATACCAGGCCCATTCCCTTACACTAAGTATGGGCAGCCAATGCAGGAAGCATCTGAGACCCCCCAACTGGCTCATCCAGAGGAAAATGTCAAGATGAAAGAGCAAAATGGGGGCTGGGGATTCAGCTCAGTGGCATAAGTGCCTGCCTTGCAAGAGTGCAGTTGTGAATTCAGTCCCTGGTACAAAAAAAACCAAAGAAAACAAAATGTAATCTCAGACCTCCAGCCCACATAGAACAAGACCAGAAGACATAGACATAAAATAAATTGAAAGACACACACCTAAAACTTTTTTAATGATAGTAACTAAAGTAACGAAACAACTTCATGAGGCTGTAAAAGAAATCAGATCAGAAGTAATATCACAGGTAAAAGAAGAAATGACAACCATAATGAAAGAATTGTTGAGTGTATATAAAGACATAGATTTTTTAAAAAGGGGAGTGTAGAAAAATGGTGGAAACCTTGAATGAACAATATAGGAAAGAATTAGAATGCATGAAACAGATTCAAAGAGATATCCAAGAAATTAAAAAATTCCTTTGAAAGCTTGCAAAACCACTTGAATGAAACTGAAGATAGTTTCAGACCTTGAAGACAGGAATGCAGGTAGCAATTGTGAAAAGAAAGGTGTCTCTCTCTTTCTCTCTCTCTTTTTCTTTTTGAGACAGAGTCTCACTATGCAGTTGAGGCTGGCCTTGAGCTCACTTTGTAGCCTAGGCTGGTCTCAAACTTGCAACAATCCTCCTGCCTCAGCTTCCCAAGTGCAAGGATTACAGGTGTGCGCTACCACTCCCAGCATGGGATGGTCTCTTAAAAATAAGAAGGAACCATGACAATTCAACAGCTGCAAGATGACTCAAAGAAAAATAATATAAGATGGATAGGTATCAGTAAAAAAACAGGAGTCAACACAAATAACATAAGAAAACTATTTACAGAAGTAATAGCAGAAAACTTCCCAAGCATGGGAAAAAGGACCTGACATACAAATAAGTGAGGCATGCAGAATAACTAGCCATAACAACAAAAAACAAACAAACAAAACTCCCCCCAAACAACAACAACAAAAGACCAAAAACTACACCCAGACATATAATAATCAAGATCCCAGAAATTCAGCACAAGAATAGAACATTAAAAGCTGTCAGAGTACTTGCTTCGGCCCCACATATACTAAAAGCTGTCAGAGAAGGCTGAGGATTTAGCTCTGTGGCACAAGCACCTACCTGGCAAGCACAGGGTAGTGAGTTTGATTCCTGGTACAAAAAAAAAAGCTGTTAGAGAAAAGAAGCAGATCACCTATAAAGGAAAGCGCATCAGAATCATGGCAGACTTCTCAGTACAAACCATGGAATCAGTCATGCTGGGACTAGGAGGAGCTGACTAACAAACCAACTGACTAACAAACCAACTAGCCAGCCTTTCTGGTAAGCCATGCAGGCCATGTGGGGAGATAAGTCCGCACACAGGCTGAAAATTAACCACTGCTACTATTCCCTTGTAAGCAACTGGCTGGTTCGGAGGACAGGCTGAGTTGACAGCAACTGAGGTACAAAAAGCAACTGAATGTTTATACTGTTTGTTTGACTTCGAAGTCCTGGGTCTGGTGGTGTGAGCATCTATTGGGAGGATAACAGTATGCATTGTAGCAATTATGGGGGATTTCCTTCTATTTTGTTTTTGAAATCCAATATTGTTTTCACTATTTTGTTTTGTTCCAATTAACTGTTTAGCTTTATTCAATATTCTGTTTTGATTGGTTTTATTCTGTTTTGTCAGAACAAAAATCAAACGTGGTTTGATTTTTGCTGTATCTGATGGAATGGACAACTGTTGTGAAGATAACAAGAAACACTATGGTAGCCATTGTTGTTTTTCTACCTTGAAGTTCTATACCAATTTCACTGCTTTGTTTTGATTCGATTGATTCTATTTTGTTTTGTTGGTTTTTATTTTTATTTTATTTATTTAATTGATTAATTAATTACTTTTTTGGGGGTACCGGGGATTGAGCTCATGACCTCTCACTTGCCAGGCAGGCACTTATGCTGCTGAACTAATCCCTGGCTGGGTTTTATTATCTTTAAAAAAAAAAAAAAAAGCTTGGAGTGAAGCATTTCAAGTCCTAAAAGAAAATAACTCCCAACCCAGATAATTTTTAAAAACTTTTTTCCATCCCAGATTGATGTACTTTGCAGGACTATGTTTCAAAATTAATGGAAAAATAAAATATTTCCATGAAAAAGAACAATTGAAGAAATTCATGACCACCAAACCAACCCTACAAAGAATACTGAAAAATATTCTAGAAAGATATGACCACAATTCCAAGAACAACAACAGAAAGAAATCACCAAGCAGGGCAAGCAATTAAACAGAGGGGAAAAGGTGGGAACCAACAGCAGGAAATTAACATGTGAAAGACAAGCCATTACATATCAGCTATAACCGTTAATTCTCCAATAAAAAGAAACACAGGTAGAGTGGATCAAGCAGCAAAATCCATCAATACACTGACTACAAAAACCACATTTAACTCAAAAGGAAATTCATAGACTGAAAGTCAAAGGGAAGAAAACAATACTCCATTGCAACAGGAACCCAGAAAAAAAGCAGAGGTAGTTTGCCCATCAACTGCAGAATGGATAAGAAAGACACCATATTTTTATACAATGGAATGCTACGCAGCTATAAAAAAGGGCAATCTTGAAGTTTTTGAAGATAAATGGATGCAACTTGAGATCATACTCATGGATGAAATGGTTCAGACTTGCATGGATGAACACTGGGTTGTCTCCCTAGTATAAAAAATTAAAGGAGTTAGTAGGATCCAAAATTTACAATAGATATTGTGAAAGTGAAAGAGGAGGAAATGGCTAAAAAGGGAAGGAACAATTGGGATGGGGGAAAGGAGTAAAGAAAGAAGGGAAAAGATATATATAATTAATATATAATATATAATATATAATATATAATATATAATATATAATATATAATATATAATATATATAATATATATTATATATATATGCAAGGTAGATAACATACTACTAACCTCAGCCCAACAAAAAGAACAGTTTGTGCTTTCATTGTTTGATCATTTTTTCACGCATACATTTGATAATCTGAACAACTACATCAAAAACAACAATATGCAACATATTAACCATTTTTAACTCCCTATTATTCTGTTTTGAAATTCTGTATCTTTTTTTTATTTCAAATTAAAGAAAAAAGTAGTATCCCTTGTTGCCTCTACTGTTTCAGTGCAGTTCAATGGTCCTTCTTCTTTTCTTCTTTCTCCTTCTTGTTTTTCTAATTATTTTTTTTAATTTTTTAAATTTTACTTTAAAAGGGAGTAAAATTAAACACAACAAAACAGAACAAGATGGGACATAAGAAACATAAATTTCAAAGCTAGACAACCAGAGATCTTCACTATCTGTCATATTGTCTCTTGTTTTCTTCCAAATGGTTGTCCTTATCTTTGCATATGGAGAGCTCATACTAAATAACATAGTCAATCTTTTCACAAGATGTGTAGTTCACTGGCTCCTATTTGCTAGGCAGGGGGGAGGGGAGGCGGGACACGGGATGGGGGACAAGACGACATGAGATGTCTGATTCTCAGCCCACACACAGGCAGGATCACAGTTGTCCCCCAGAGACAGGAAGAGTTCCTTGTTCTCCTGGCACCCCAAGCGAACCATATGGTGCAGGTCCCAACGCGCCAGAGTTTCTCTGCTTCGGGCCGCCGAATGTCGGCCACACACTCAGCTGCCCCCCAGAGAGGGGAGGAATTCCTTGTTCTCCCAGCACCCCGAGTCAACCGCACTGTGCAGGTCCTGACGTGCCAGGGTCTCTCTCCTTCAGGCAGCCGAAAGTCTGCCACACTCTCAGTTGCCCCCCAGAGAGGGGAGGAGCTCCTTGTTCTCCCGGCACCCTGAGTCAACCGCATGGTGCAGGTCCCGAGGCACCAGGGTCTCTCCCCTACAAACCCCCTAAAGTCCGCCATACTCACCTGCTATTTCTTTCTGATGAATTGACCGTTCCATTTCCAAAGTTCTGAAATGGCCAACAGACCACAGAAAGAATTCTCTTTAGGCTCCTGTTTGAAACCAGCAGCTACAGCGATCTGCTGGCCTTGCTTAAGGGCCATTGTTTTTCTAATTCTTGTCTTTTTTCTCTTTCTTCTTCTTTGTTGTCTTTCTTCTCTCCCTCTTTCCCTTTTTTTCCCTCTTTTTGTTTTTGGTTTTAAAGATAGGGTCTCATTACATAATTCAAGCTGGTTTTGAACTCAGTGTGTAGCCCTGGCTGACCCCAAACTTGTGATCCTCTTGCCTCAGCCTCTTGAGTGCTGGGATCACAGGCAGGCCTCACCATGTCTTGCTTCTAAAACACTTAGCAGACTTCTCTGTGCATTTCACATTTGTGGTCAGAAGCTGCTGAAGTTTCATCAGTTTCAGTGCACTCTGAAATGAAGCTAGAACTTCTCTATGACCTGAAACAAAGCTGTACTGTCCCACATATCAGGACTGTGCCTCCAGCCTGCACCCAGCTCTGAGTACCAGTTCAGAGAAGCTGCTGCAACCCATATTGCCCTAGTCTTCAGCTGAATCTGGGTGCCACACTGGAATCTGTTAAGACTGTGTGCTGCTATCCTATAACAGGTACAGTTACCATACACAGAGATGTTTCGCAAGGGATGATTGAAAAATATGGTGAATGCTTAAATTAAAAAACTACACTATGAGGCACTGTCTTGGTTACTTTTCTATTGTTGCTGAGACAAAATACCTGACACCTAAAATTAAGT
>PVJX010023356.1:0-29349 GCA_004027295.1 Dolichotis patagonum | reverse complement strand
TGTTGTCCTGGTGACCTGCTGTGATGTTCTGTGCCAATTTCACTATACTGTCTCAATTGGCTTTATTCCATCCTGTTTTTTTGTAACTGTTTGCAGCCTCACTGTGTGTTCACTTTGTATGCCTTAATTTTGTAACATGAACAGCTATTTCTGGGAGGACAGTATATGGTTTGTCAACTAATGATTTATGGTTTTTTTTTTTTGAGGTTTTGTATTGTTTCTACCCTTTTTTTCTGTATTGCTTTTTTTCTCTTTAAATAAAATATAAAAAAAAGATATATAATTGTATAATATAATATACACTGCAAAAACTTAAAAGGTTAGTCAATCCCTCTTGGAGCATTAATATGAGATGAAGTGACTAGAAAACAATGAAGTCAAACAATGTGATATCACTGACACACCGCAGAGGAATGGGCAAGGTGCAATACAATCAGAGCTAGTCTCTAGCTTTTATAGGGCCACTTTTAGATATTCTGCTGTTTTGTAGACTTTACAGCCACTCTGCACATCAGTGAGCAACTAAAACACACCCCGAAATAAAACCAATAAGCAAGGACCAGATCATCATGTTTTTATGCGAATGACTAATGGATAATAAAATGACATTTGCTTTGAAGATGATGATTTTAGGGAGAATAGGTTAGTCTTACTTTGTTTTAGATGGCATAAGTTAGATCAGTGGAGGTAAGGGAAGTAGATTTTGGCAGAATTTATACAAGAACTTCCTATGATTTAGTGAGAACAGTGAAAGGGGTTGCCTCACAAACCAGAAGTACACAAACATAAGTCAGATGGATGTGTCTCATGAGTAATAACAGAGAAATTTCTCTGCTACAGGACTGAATTAGAAGCCTGCTGAGTTGACGTGCCACTATGAATCCATAATTTTATCGGTGAAAATGTAAATTAATCAAGCTATGATTGCACTAAGATTGTACATGTTAAAATACCATGTGCCAGGCATGCTGCACGCCTGTAACCCAGCATTCAGGAGACTTAGGCAGGAGAATCATTGTGAGTTCAAGGCCAGCCTGGGCCATACAATGAGTTCAAGGCCAGCCTGAACTGTATAGTGAAACCCTGTCTCAAAAAGACAAAAATAAATAAAATAAAATAAAATAAAATAAAATACTACTATTCACTGTCAACTCAAACTGAAGTTAGTTCTAGGAACAAAACTCACAGCACTTGCTCTGGTCATTAGTATGTGTACCCACCCCTTCGGCAAATGCTAGCCTGTATTACAGTGGGTTATCCACATGTTCATCTGTTTCATGAGACACTGAGTTTCTTGAGGGGAGACCAGGACTTGAGTCTCCTGGCAATCACAGTAAGACGTCCGTGCGCGCGCCCAGTAAATGACAAAGAATCCTGAAAGAAGTCCTCCTCTGACTTTTAACTGCCTCATGCCTTTGCCTTTTTTCGAAGGGAACAGTTGTGGGAGTCGGGGGAGGACGAATAATGCCAGACAAAGTGCCAGATCGCCTAACAGCAAGGGACGAGGGTTTGGATCTTCCCAACAGGAGGGTTTAAACCACTCAGAGAGCAGTAAAGCAGTGAAAGCGAAAAGGTCATTCTAGGGCGAGACGTTAAGGAAAAATCAGACACAGCCCCAGGTGCTGAGGAGACTTGCAAACCAGCCACGAAAGAAAACAGGGCCAGGCACCAACGACAGCGCTCGAGGAGTCCTCGAGTGACCAGGAGGAAGAGGAGAGGGCTTCCCTTTGCCCAGCAGACACCACCCCCGCCGCCCCTGCTCACTCACTCTTGTCCAGAGGTCGGCTTAGCTCGGCTCCGACGTCGCCATCGGCTCTGGGACCCTGAGGCTTCACAGTTAGGGGAACGAACAACGATGTGTTTGGAGCTTTGGAGCCACCAGACGCAGAAGAGGAGGCTGCAAGGGCAGGGACGCGCAGAACCCCAGGAAAGGACCCACAGTGAGCGCGAAGGGCAGAGCAGATGGCCCCCCGGTGGCCAGCCTGGCGCCCGGCCGGGAGCCGAGCCCACAACAAGCCGCACCGGGGTAAGGACATCGAGGCCGCAGGCTCTAAGGATGCCTGGTGCAGCCCTGGGACACGGCGGTGGACAGTGACGCGCACCTTCAGCGCCTGCGGTCCAGAAAGACCCAAACCGCGAAGAGAGTTGTCCAAGAAAACGCCTGATCAGTGAGAAAAAGTGCCGTAAGGTTACCGTTCCAGGGAAAAAAAAGCTCTTCAGGGAAAAGCATCAGAGACGAATTCTTCTCTACTCTTTTTCTGAAAATTGGAATCAGCGTTCCCCATGAAGGAAATATAATCAGGCATTTTGGGGGAGCTTTGAGGAGCCGCACAGCTGCGCCACGTGACATAAATTGGACCGTTCAATAAGCACGTGTATGGGGTCGCCAGAGCTGTGGGGTGCTGAAGGCGCGAGTAGTGTTGGGCTGGGCGCTAGAAAGCATTTCCCAGACCTTTATCGTAGCTATTAGCCATCATTTCCTAATAGAGTAACGATGGAAAATATTATTTGACCAGCGACTTAGAAGGCTTGCAGAGGAAGTCGTATGTATTAAGTAGGGCTTTTGTATGACACAAGTGTGTGTAGCACTTAATGTGAGCAGTTTGTGAACACGTGTAATGCGAGCATGTGTCACAATCACACGGCAAAAAGAACGTTTAGTTTTGATTCACCGTAATGGTAGTGGGATGCCGCGTCGAAGTCGAAATGCTAAGTTCAAAACAAGCTATTAGATATGCCACAACCCATACCCTTTATATATACATTTAGACTTTACAGCCTTAAGGTAGATGTTATGAAATAAGTAACGTGTATCAAGCGGGATTACAGTAACAAAGTGCCTTTAATTTACAAAACACTTAAATTTTTTGTTACTATGTTTGCAGTACATAATGACTAAATGTATCCTGGGCAGTTGATACACTTACATAAAACATCCTAATTCTTTTTACCTGCCGTTTCCCTCCCCTTCCTCCATTTTTTAAACATAATGGATACATGCAGCATCTTTGCAATCGGAATTTCTGACCCGATAACAGCACACATTAAATAATGCAGATACTACGCTGATAAGCTAATCAGAGTTCAAAAAAGCAATTTCACTATGCTTGCTTCGACAGTACATACACAAACAATTACACAACTCCAAAGAGATTGACTGATTGATTGATTGACTGGTAAAGGGAGTTGAACTCAGGACCTTGTGCTTGCCCGGCAGGCGCTTGTGCCGCTGAGCTGTGTCTCCAACCCTGTAAAGAGATTTTTGCCAGATATAAAAGCAAAGAAGTGATAAGTAACTCTTAGTCAAGCATAGCAGCGTCTGTGAAAAAAGCATATTGAAAGTTTTTAAGTACAGAGAAAAGGGAGGCCTCGTTCTGTGATTTACAAAGAGTCATTAAATTTTTTTTTCATTAAATTTTTGAGAAGAGAAATAAGTGTCCAAAATAGACTAGAGCAAACAAAATAATTAATTTTAGGTTGAGAAGGAAAGAAAAACAATTATAATATCAGCATTAGTTCTAGCTGAAAATGGGGGTGATGGTGTCCAGGTTATGGTAGAACAGTGTATGTGAGATGGAGAGAATTTACAAAGGAATCCTTACAAAATTTAGTGAGTAACCAAATGCAACAGGAAATGATATTAAACAAGAATGTACCAGATTTGGAAACTAAGAATGATGAAAGATAAACTATACAGTTAACATGCAACTGAAGCCAAGTGTGATGCTAATTCCTTTTTGTCTGCTTGACACTGGAGTTTTAGGGTAAAAGCTGCAGCTCTAGGAGGCTCAGCAAACCAAGCTTGGCTACCCATCCCATAACAATAAAGAGAAGCAGTGGTGAAAGGCAGGTAAGGAGCTTTAATCAGCATAGCCCACGCTGGAAAAGAGATAAAGAGGTTTAAGATTATCTACAAAGGACTGAATGTAGCTTTAAGGTTTTATAGAAAAAGGAAACAAAGGCAAGAACTTGGGGGTTTGCATAGCTGGTGACTTAGCATAGTTAGCAGCATTGGTAATCATCAGACTATCTCAGGCCTGGTTCGACAAGGTGCTGGGAAAAAACCACCATCACATGAAGGGGCAATTGGGCTCCCATTTGGAGATGAACCTTATGCTTGGGGTGCAGGAGGGGCCTCTGTTCCCATCCTGTGGTAATTGCTCCCACGTGGGTGGTGATCTCATTGTGGGGTTGTCTGAGAGGCTCTCCTTTTCCTGGACTCTGAGGTATCTGCAAATTAAGGGCTATGACCAGAGATATCTAGGTCCTGCCCCAGGAGATCTGCAATTGCTGGCATCTGGATGTTCCTGCAAGCCTTGAAATCTAGTCACTCTTGGTATCCTCAGTTTTGAACAAGCATGAGAGGGGCCAAGTGAACCTAGTGCTAATGGACCTTACAGTACAAATACTTCTGGTCTGCTCTCCCTACAACTGAAGCTGGGGGCACCCATCAGATGTCATTATGGAACTGGTGTGAACTTTTGTCTTGCATTCTTTTAATAACATTGCCAGAGAACCTCACCTATTCCTTTATCCTAATACTGAGTTAATTTTGTTACATAATGAACTCACACTTTTCCTAAAGGAGAGCATTTTTCATTGTGTCATCTATAGGAAAATAAGGTTCATCCTTTTACTCAACAATTGTGATGGGAAGGCAGGTGTGGTGGTGCAGGCCTACAATCCCAGCACTCAGGAGGCCGAGGCTGGAGGATCCCAGTCAATTTGAGGCCAGCCTGGGCTACAATATGACTGTCTCACCTGTTTATGTAAGGGCCTATTTATCTTTCCTAAAATACCCTTTCAGGTGCCTACTTCTCCATTAAAATTATTTATACATGTAAGCTCCAAATTCTACATACTTGAGTCACATTTTTATGAACCCACATTGATGTGATTAAATGTTTGTGTTTGTTATTTAGGGATGGTCTCACTATGTAAGTCAGGCTGGCCTCAAACTCGGCAATCATCCTATCCTGCCTCAGTCTTCCAATGCTGGGATTCAGATGTGTGCCACCATGCTCAGCAGATTAAATGGTTTTCTCCTTCTGTTTTGGACTTTTTTTTTTGTAAATTTATACACAGGCAGCCACTTAGTGATTAGAGAGAAGCTCTTCTCCAACTATATTAAACTAAGAAAACTCTTTGCTACTAAGAGAAATAAGTTTAAATGATTTAAACCAGTTTCTCAATTTTTTTTAAACTGGCAAACAGAACTTCTAATGCTTTTTTTTCAAACAACTGAATACCATTAACAGATATTTTTGGGTCCATAGGAGGATACCCAGCAGAGGAAATCCTTGTGTTTTGAATTTAAAAGGTTTACACAATAAAAGGATAATAAAATTAACAATCACAACTGAACTACTTCCTCTAGCTGATGGGCACTGGTTTGGTAAATCCCTCTGAGAAAATATAACTTGGCTGGAAATTTAGCTCAGGGGTGTAAGCGCCTGCCTAGTAAGCGTAAGGTAAGTTCGATTCCCGATGCAAAAAAAAAAAAAAGTGTAACTCAGAGCCCTCCAAAAGAACCACCAAATGCAAACATTAGTGAAAAATGAAAGAAAACGTAGTTTGATCTAAGTAGTATCCAATTATAAGTTTTTGAAGATTTCCAATGTACTACATTGGTGTAGGGTCTCAATCTTTGATAGCTTTTAAAATACAGATGTTTCCCTCCCTAAGATACTGATTTTTGTGGTCTTGGAGGGACCCAGCCACAGTTAAGTTTCTAAGGTAATTCTAACATGCAGCCAGGGTTGAAAATCACTGGGTGAGACATTATACTCTTTGTAAAAACACAAATCTCAATTTCAGCTTTTTATTTCTAACTGGCCAACTCTTGACTAAAATCAACAAACATGAATTTGGTTTTGTATTCTTTGAATTTGTTATGCAACAAAATCTCACACAAAGTGAATAATCGTCTTGGAGACATAGCCTTCTCAACAGCTAGTTAAAGCATTATATAACAATTCACAGGCTGAGGAATATGGCTCAGCAGCACAGCGCCTGCTTGGTAAGTACAAGATCATGAGTTTGATTCCCGGTACCAAAAAGAAAACAAAAAAAACAAAAAAAAAAAAACACCCAGCATAGCTGAAACTGGTACTATTTATTTAAAAACCAAATCATAATTGTAGTTTCCCAAACTACTGAGAAATCCTATCCTGAACATTAAAATAATGAGATTTGAAAACAATGCTATTTTAATCAAAATAGCAAAGCTCAGTTTCTGTTTCAAATTCTTTATTATACATTATGGTTGCACAATTTGAGGCTGGTTAAATACAATTAGATTTCAAAATCTCTGAATATTTTCTAAATTATTACATGCAAGTGACCATGAAAATATTTGGCATTTTAAAAATTCTGAACAGGCACTTACATGAAGGAGAACATTACCATTCATAGACACCCACATTTAAAATGCTCCAGCACATGGTACATGGAACCTCTGGCCAGCAAAGAAGTTGGTTACTGACCATTTTATCAAAGTGCCATAGTAGTAAAACAGGTTTAAAGAAATGCAGGTTGGGTTATTAATTCACTCATAAAGTAAGATTAGTTGACAAGACTTGCACTGAAGGGTATTTTAAGATACTGAGAAAAACTTAATGAACCGTAAGTGAAAGTACTTTCCACATAGCAGGCTTTGTTTTTGGTTTCCGCACTCCACATTTAGTGTATTTGAAATAGATCCCATGCATATGAGTGGATAACTGCAACCTTCCTTTTTAGACTCTGAACAAATAACTTGGATTTAGTGTTTTAAAAAAATTAAGACACATTGGTTGAAGTTTAAGTGGAGTTTGAACTAGCCACAATTCCAGTTTATAAAGCATGAAATTGTCCAGATCTGGATAATTACAAGCCTCATAAGTTCCCTCCTGATCCCCCACCCCCTAATTTTCCACTGAAAAGTGAATAAATCTGTAAAATCATTAAAATGGTATTTGCATACACATGACAAGAATATTCCTTAAATTAATATATATACACACATATTTCTAACTATGGAAAATATATAGCTGCTAACAAGTTCTAAAATGCCAACATATGTCAACTCCGTGTTGCAGAACACATACGGTGGTACTATTGGAATGGCAAAATGATTATTTAATATGGGGGAGAGAAGAGGGTCACAATGGCATGCCATATAATCCCCAGGGGAAAAATATACCACAAAAGTCATCAAAAAAGATAAAATGCAAAAAGCTATGAAACGGTAGACCCAGAAGCACCTTCAGTGAAACACTCCATATACATTTCTCTAATGCGTATGTAAAAATAAATGGTAGTTTTCAAAAATATTGAGATGCCATGTTCTAAATCTTTTCAGGATGTAAGGTTCACTTATATCTTCTAATTTGATTTGAACACACTGTATTTAATTTTTTGCATGTAGAAAAAGGGTATTCATTAGTATTAAAGAAGAAAAGGATTTACAGTCAACATGAGGAAAGAAAGCAAAATTACAAATACCATCCTATTCAAATTAAAATCTTTAATGTTTACGCTGATGCAATATCTGAGTATTTATCATCAAAATGTGCAGTAAAAAATAAAAATAAAGGCAGCTTAGGAAATCTCCAGTGTTTCAAAGAAAGCACTTTTTAAAATGTTTATACATGAAGAACATTTAGTTATACTGTAAAATAAATGCAGCACTGTAAGATAAAGGAAGACTATTATATACGCAGTTTTGGCCTTTTTCCTCCCTACATGCTGCAACCATCTTTAACGTGCTGAACTTAATCTCAACGGGTATGGACTTTTTTCCTTTTCTCCTATTCAGTTCACATTTCAGGCTGTTCAGCAGATGCCTGTGAGTCTGGAGATTCAAATCGCTGGTGAAAGTTTGTTCTCTGTTTCCTCAACTTTTCAGGAGCTTTTCTCCATAAGATGATTTCCTACAAAGACACACAAGATATCAACAAATTAACGTTCTCCACTAAGCCTTACATTTTCACTATGGAATACTAATTGCAACTTCAGTTTTAACCATAAAAATACTAAATTCCTTGTTCTTTCCAAACTGATCTGTATTGTTCCAATCCTAAACTTAGACTGTCCCTCTGGTTCCCTGCTTCCCTCAGCAGCACCCACACATAAAACCACCACCAATGCAATCTGACCTGAAGTCCTAGCTATTATAGCTTTGACAAATGCCTCAACTATGTCCTGTGTCTTCTGTTCCATTATCTTCATCCAAGTTTAAGTCTTCATCAGTTCAACCTTAGATACTAAAACTGCTTTCCAATAGATGGCTTCCGCCTCTCTTGCCTAAAACTTTATTCCAGTTCACCCTTATAACTATCAGATTAACCTTTAAAAACACTGCTTACATCACTCTTCAATAGCTCTCTCTGCCTCCAGGATAAATCTTCAATACTATTTAGGGTCCTCTGTAACTTTAAATTTTTTGAGACAGAGTATCAATATACAGTTTAGGCAACCTTAAACTCCCTAAGTAGTCCAGGCTGGCTTCAAGTTTGTGACAATCCTGCTGCCTCAGCCTCCTGAGTGCCAGGATTACAGTTGTGCACCTCATATGTGGTTTAAACTGATTTTTTAATAAGAACAAATTTTATGATGAACATCTGAAAAATAACTATTAGAACTGGGTCACCTTATCGACATTTATAATGTAAGTGTTCAGTAAGGGAAAAATGGGTAAATGGGCTATCTCTGGAAGGCTGAAGCAGGATTAAAAGCTCAAACCCTGCCTCAATGACTTAATGAGACCTTGTCTCAAAATTTAAAAAACAAACAAGTGCCTGCCTGGCAATTGCAAGGTCATGATTCAATCCCTAGGACCAAAAAAATAAATTAACTAACTTAATTTAAAAAGTGGAGGATGGGGTGGGGACAGGTGAATGAAAGTGTAGTTCAGTGCAAAGGCCCCAAGTTCAATCCCCAGTACTGCAAAGAGGGGAGTAAAATCCCAAAATCCATGAAAATAAATGCAGCTATTGAAAGTACAATGGAAAGAAGTGGAAGGGGGATAAAAATAGAGATCTCTTTGTTGATAAGAGAAAAACATTTAAGACAATATTGAATACAAAGAATCATGCATAATACGATCTAAACACACATATACAAATTTGTCTGGAAACCTAATAACAATGTTAGAGGAGATTTTCCTGGCCTTTACTTCATTCTTTCTTCTTTATTGCCTGAATCATTTTATTTAAAAAAAAACTTTTAAGAGAATAAAGAGCTGGGTGTGGTGGTACACAGCTATAATCCCAGCACACAGGAGGCTAGGCCAAGAAGATGCTGGAAGATTGAGGCCAGCATGGACTACGTAGAGAGTTCAGGGAGAGCCTCAACTAGAAAGGAAGACCCTGGCCCCCACCCAAAAAAAAGAGAGAGAGAACAAAGGCCTTGACAAATTATAGCTTATTTTGGAATCTGCAGAATGACTGAGGAGAAAAACTGTTACACAGATTTAATGCAATTGCTGAAATTATACTATAAAGGTACTGTGATAAAAACAGCGTGGTAGTGGCAGAAAAACAGATTCAAGGATCAATGGAACAGATTAGAAGATGTAGAAACAACTCTAGACATACAGTCACCTGATCTTTGACAAAGGTGCCAAATATTCACTGGAAGAAGGATAGCTTCTTTAATAAAGGTGCTGGGCCACCTTTATTAAAAGGGTTTAGCTCAGCGGCACAAGTGCCCGCCTAGCAAGCACAAAGTTTGCAGTTTCATCCCCGGTACCAAATAAATAAATAAATAAATAAATAAATACATGGTACTGGAAAAACTGGCTTTGCACATGCTGAAGATTAAAACTGGACCCATAACTTTTACCATGCACTAAATTCAAAACGGATTAAAGATCTTAATATTAAAACAGAAACATTAAATCTGCTGGAAGATAGAATCATTAAAACTCTTGGATGGACGGGGATTTAGCTCAGTGGCTAAGTGCCTGCCTTGCAAGCACAAGGTCGTGAGTTTGATCCCCGGTACCCAAAAAAAACAAAAACAAAAACCTCTTGGAAGGTACTGGTGTAGGCAAGGACTTTATGAATAAAATCCTGCTCAAACAGGAATTATCATAAAGAATCAACAACTGGATATCATTTTATTAAAAAGCTTTTCCTTTTTTTGTTTTTTGCTTTTTCCAAGAATTAAAAACATCATACCACAGTGTTATATGTACACCCATGTTTACAGCAACACAATTTGTAATAGCAAAATCTTGCAAACAACTCAAATGCCCATCAACTAAGGTATGGATAAAAAAGATGTGGATTTTTTAAAAACCACAATGGAATATTATTCAGCCATTAAAAAGGATCGGCTGGAGATTTTTATAGGTAAATGGATGCAACTTGAGTCCATACTTATAAGTGAAATAAATCCGACTCATATGTGTAAGCATTGTATTGTCTTCCTAGTGTGAGAAGCTTAAAGATATTATAAATGTATATTATTAGTTCGGGAAATAATGTCATGTTAGCCTTCCAAATTTTTCTTCTATTTCAAAATGGTTTTAATGATTTCAAGTCTTTTGGATTTTCATAGAAAATTGTTATTATCTTCACGTGTCTTATACCTTAAAATGTTTCTTGAAAATTTAATTTCTCTGTAATGCTTTCTAGTTCTCTATATATATTTAAATTTAAATAAATTTTTAAAAATTTTTAAATAAATTTTTAAAAGAAACAATGAGGAGGGATCTATCAATTACTTCATTTTATCATCAATATTTTCACTATTTTAGAAACCCTTACTCACTCATACAATAAAACTTTAAAAAGGGAATACTTTCCAGGTGTTTCTAGATCTGCCACAGAACAAAAGATCAGTGTGGGTGGGATCATACCTGCTGCTTGAAGTACCTTCTGTCTTCCTCGTCAACAAGCACTAGATTCAAAAAGTACCTTACTGAAAATTTTTTGTTCACATCTCTCATTGTTGGTGTTGGGTCATATCCTGCTAGAAACAGTCTTATTGGAATGGATTCACCTGAAGG
Source organism: Dolichotis patagonum (assembly GCA_004027295.1). Classification (NCBI taxonomy): domain Eukaryota; kingdom Metazoa; phylum Chordata; class Mammalia; order Rodentia; family Caviidae; genus Dolichotis; species Dolichotis patagonum. The sequence goes on along the minus strand of PVJX010023356.1, from coordinate 18,353 downwards.
AAAAGCAATTTCCACTTAATTCTAAAGGATAAAATATATATATAAACACAAGATGATTCGATGTAGTCACAACAAACACAGGACTGAGCATTACAGAGCAGACACTTATCCTTCAGGTCCTCATGAGCTGCAGCACTAAGAAAGACCAGCTTTTCAGCCTCAGCACTAAAGATATATTGGGCCTGATAAAGTCTTTGTTGGGGGCAAGTCCTATATACTTTGCAGCATCCCTGGCCTCTACCCACTGAAGCTGCTAACACTCCCCAAGTATAAAACTTAAACACACGTCCCAAGACAAACGTCCCTCAGGGCACAAAGTTGCCTCTTGATGAGAATCAGTCCTGTAGAACCAGAACATCTGGATCAAATCTCAACTCTACCATTTACAGGCTGTATGACCTTGGCTTGTGGGACTTAACTATTCTGCTTCTGTAAAATAGGGAGTAACAATACTCACTTGGGAATCAATAAGGACTGTGTGATTAAATATATAGTTTTTTTTTTGAAGGTAGTAGAAATACAACAGAATAAGACAGAACAAAGTATAAAGAGTTTTAAACAGTACTAGCAGTTAAGTGCTATATAGATCTAGTTTTACTACTGTTTATTATTTTCTTAATGCCTAAGCATCTGTATAAAGAATTGAAAATTTATCACCTATGCATCCACAACAACAAAGATAAACAGAATGATAAAGTCTTTATTACCAAAAAAGATTGCTACTCAGAATGCTCATGGCTTTTTTTTCCTAAGAAAGATATTTTCATATTCTCTTAAGTATCTTTATGTAAGATCTTTCTCATGCACATCTATTGCTGAAAGACATAAAAGCTATCCCTCAACATAAATTCTGTGGTTGCTGGAATTTTGAAAAATAATACTATGTAACACAAAGTTACATATACAGTACAGGGGCCATAGAGTTCAAACCTGGGTTCAAACCTTAGCTCTGCCAAAATTAGCTATGTCACCTTTAGCAAACTTTTTAATCTCTGTACCTCAGTTTTGTCTGTAAAATAAGGCAAGTAGGGCCAGGGATTTAGCTTAGTGGCTTAAGCGCCTGTCTGGCAAGCGCGAGGTCGTGAGTTCAATCCCCAGTACCAAAAAATTGAAAAATAAAAATAAGGGAAGTAAGAACCCAACTCAGAGATCAATAGAAAGCATTAAAGCACCTAAACTACAATGCCATGTTTATAAATGGCATTCAATAAACAGTAGCTACTTTTTGAAATTACCAGGGCAAGAAAAATCCAAACACATATATTAAATGCTGCGCACGGTTCTCAGACATTGAAGATTATCTAATAAGGAAATCATTTTTAGGGGAGGCTATCAGGGCTCCAAAATACCACAGGAATTAATGCTGAGTTCTATTGTATCTTATGGTCAGCATGAGAAAAAAAAAAAAGACGTACAGAGATGGACAACTATAACAAGACAATTAAAATATTACAAATTTAGAGCCAGAGAAGAGATAATCAGACCTGTCTTTTCAAATTCTGAATTGAAACTGAGCAAAACCTTAACCTTGATTCAGACTGGAGTAGTATCAATCTTTTTAGCAGTTCAAATAAAGACATCCTCAAAAACCATCATTATAAAAGTTAAGACTCATGAAGAATGTGATCACTATGTATACCTAAAATACACCAATAAAATCTGAAAAAAGTCAACAATAGTTTTATAAGAATTATACATACTTTCACACAAATGTCTACTCAAACTAAACTGTCATGGACACCTCACTACTCAAAAGAAGTAGATGAAAAATGTTACCTTTTACTGGTGCACCATCCATTATTTCATATTTGGCGATAGTTTCTGTTTCAGTTGTAGTACTGGGTCCTAGTTTAAGAATGAAGGATATTAATTTAAATATTTCCGTAATATAATTTCCAGCCTTCTAACTTTTTCCTGTTTTCCAACTATATTATGGAAGCGCTATTTTATCTTCCGACTTAAAGAAAAAAAATTTTTGGTAGCACTGGGGATTAAACCCAGGGTCTTTGTAATGAGCTACATTCCAACCCCTATTTTTTTTTAAACTTCGAGGCAGGGTCCTTTTAAGGGCTAACATGGGATCTTCCTGCTTTAGCCTTCCAGAGTGCTGGGATTACAGGTATGTGCCACCATGCCATGCTTCGCTCTGGTCATTCTTTCCTATTTCTTTATTTACAATTCATATATTCATGCTCAATGTTTCATACTTTCTTTTTCCCAAATGTGTATGTGTTGCCAAAGCGAGCACCCTTGTTTCCAAAGGTAACATGCAGTTCAAAAAGAATCTTCTTGTCAGGTGTGCTCACCACCCTGAGCACGCCTGATCTTGTCTGATATCAGAAGCCAAGTAGGGTTGTGCCTGGCTATTACTTGGGTAGGACAAAGAATCTTCTTGGGGGAGAAGGGTTTGAGACAAGGTCTCACTATGTAGCTCAGACTGGCTTTGAACTCACAGCAATCTTCCTGCCTCAGCCTCCCAAGTGCTGATTACAGGTACGCACTACACACCTAGCCAGATAAAAATCTTCACATGCTGTAGTTCCTTCCATCTTTCCTAATATCTGCTAAACTAGAAACAAGCAATATATGTCAGAATTACCCATTACATGTTAGTTTTCTATAATTCCCAGACTTTCTTGTGAGTAAGAAACTTGGCACACAGATAAATTTTGAAGTTCAACCTTTAAGTTATTTGAACTCAGGCATTTAACAAAAGAAGTCAATCATATGTTAAGTGGAAAAAAATACCAAGGGCTAAAGGTAGAACACTTATCTAGCATGCACAAAATCATAGGTTTAATTTCCAGCATCATACACAAAAGAAAAACTATACCAAAACTACAGTAATAATCCCTAAGTTATAAAATGTATCATATGCAAAGACTAAAGTATTTTATGAATAAGTATAGCTTTTCTTTTACATTAAATTTTCCGTAATAGAACATAATTTTTATAGTCAGAAAAAAAGTCCTTGAACATTTTCTTTTCAAACAACAAATGAGAATCTAAAGCATTGTTTTACCACCTTAAAATGCTTAAACTTACTAGCAGGTGGAAAGTAGAGATTAAGAAATCATTAGGTGTTTATTTTATGTATGTATTTATTTATTTACTTATTTATTTATTTATTTGAGACAGGGTCTCATTATGTAGTGCAGGCTGGCCTTGAACTCACAGCAATCCTCTGGCCTCAGGCTCCCAAATGCTGGGTTACAGGCGTGCACCACCATGCCTGGCCACAGGTATTTATAATTCACTGCCAATTCTGAATTTTTTTTTGGAGACAGGGTCTCACTATGTAACTGAGTAGTTTAGGCTGTTGAGCTCACCATGTAGCTGTGGCCGGCCTCGAACTCACAGTGATCCTTCTGCCTCAGCCTCCTGAGTGCTGCATTAAATGCATGCACCACCACACCTGGATCCTCGATTCTCTTTTGGTAGTACCAGAGATCAAACCCAGGGGTGCAGTAACACTGAACTAGAACCCCAACCCTTTTTATTTGGGGATAAGACATCCAGGTTGGTCTCAAATTTACAATCCTTCTGCCTCAGCCCTCTGAGTAGCTGCAATTATAGATATGAACTACCATATTGTTTGTTTGCTGTTTAAAGAGACAGGGTCTTACTAGGTTCTCACCCTGGCCCTGAGCTACCGAGCTCATGTAGTCCTCCTGCTTCAGCCTCCCATCTAGCTGGGTCTATAGGTGAACACCATATGCCCAGCTTTTAGGATTTAAAAGTTTACAAATGCTGGGATGTAGCTCAGTGACCCAGCAAGGAGGCAAGTAAGAGGCCCTTGAGTTCAATTCCTAGTACCAAAAAAAAAAAAAAGTTATAAATGTATTATCTGTAAGTAACATGGGTACAAAAATAAAACATTTTTACCATAGCCTTTTACACTTTATTTTTTGAACCATATGAATTTATTACTGACTTAAAAATTAACTTTATTTAAGCAACAATGTCTCACTATAAGAACTTGCCCAGGCTACCTTCAAACTCATGGGCTCAAGAGAGTCTTGCGAACCAGGTATGATGATACATGCCTATAATCTCGGCACTTGGAAGGCTGAGGCAAAAGGATCACAAGTCTGAGCCCCACTCTAAGTAACTTGGTGCTTCAGCAAGACCTTGCCTCAAACTAAGAAATACACAAAGGACTGAGGATGCAGCTCAGTGCCAAAGTCCCAGTGAGAGGGAGCAGAGATTTTCCTCCCTTATCCTTCAGAGTAGCTAGGACTAAGAGAAGCACCCCACCATGCAGCTCAATAATTAATTATTTTTTTAAAAAGCAGTAGTTAGCCTATAGTCCCAGCACCCAAAAGGCTGAAACAGGAGAACTGAAAGTACAAGGCCAACCTGGGCTACGTAGCGAGACCTTGCCTCAAAAAATAAAACCAAAACAAACGAAAAACAGTTACTTATGATCAGCAATATTAAACAGCAAAGTTCCAATGTGAATATCAAATTTATGTGTAAATCAAATTTATGTGTAAACAATATTTTTAAGATTTCTAAAATTTCAGCTAATCAAGGAATTTTAATTCAAATACTCTTCAACTTACCAATTCCTGTGATTTCTTTTTTGATCAGTTGTAACTCCATGTGTTGTATTTTTATTCTTACTAATAAGAAGTAAATTTTTCCAACAATCACATCCTTTAAATGATACCTAGTGGGAAGGAGTTTCACTTACTAAGTATCAGTGTAAAAAAACAAAGAGTGAAGTAGGTTGTGAAAAGCTTTAATAGGTATCTTTGGGGTAAATAACTAAGAATCCTATGTATTCATACTGTTCCTTTTATCCAAAAAAGTATTGACCATTTCAATTAATCATTTCATTATGCATATATGGAAAGTACATTGTTCTAGCATAATAATAAGAATGCTAAACTCCTGTTAGAGCTTTTAATGTTGAAAATATCTTCATACACTGAAACACTTCAAGCATAAAAATTTTAATTTTACATTTGGTTAAGTGTTTAGGTTCTCTGAAGATTAAGTTCTAAATAGGGCTAACAATTAGGCTAATCATTCTCTCTGGATGGTCAAGTTAAAAGTTTGCTTCTACAAAAAGGGATTAACAGGATTTACCTCTATAGGCAGCTGAGTATGCTGCTATAGTATCAAGTAACCAAAGACCATTCCATTCCTAATTATGTGGTAATAAACCTGGGAATATTTCCAATATCCAAAGGATATTTTAGTCTCTTCCCAAGAATTAATTAATACCATTATGTAAGTCTGAAGGGATGCTCCAGTGGTAAGTTTTTCAGTCCCAAACTATTTGATAATTTTATTAGTGATATGAGACTCTGCAGGCATAGGTATCAAGTTTTCAAGTTTCAAATAAACTTGGAAGAAACACTAAGTTCATCTCAACAAAAGAATGTGCAGAAGAGGGCTAAAATAGGGCACAACCATTTCTTCAACAAATTAAGGGAAAAAAAAAAGAAGGAAAACTATAAACATAATGGGTCAAAAAACCAAAAGCACTGTAGATCCTGTTGGGACAATGATTTGAACAAACCACATGAAAAAAAAAAAGACATTTATAAGACAAATAGGGATATGTAACACTGTTATAGTATATGTAAATATTGAAGTTATTAATAGTTTTAGAATAGTAATGTAGTTATATTTAAAATAATGTATAATTTTTATGGATTAAATTATATACCTAGAATTTATATCAATATAATTTATAGAAAGTGTGCAATCTCAACACGGATAAACAAAGCTGTGTGTTCGTAACTGTTGAAGCAAGGGTATGGGGACATGGAGATTCATTTGTTGTTAAGGGCACTGTTGGTACATTGAATATTCACTATTTTGTTCAATATATTGCTTCTGTATTTTGGCATATGTTTGAAATTTTCTACAATAAATTTTAAAAAGGCATTAAACAATAAATATGAGACCATTTTGTAAAAATACAACGTATATTACTAAAAAGATATACAAGAGTATATTCATAGCACTTCATCATTAGTAAAAGTGAAATACGTGATTTTTTATTTTCTTTCACTTTATATTCTCATTTTCAATAATGAAAATATACTGTTTCACTAGTCAGAAAAAAAAGCACTTTTAGTTTTAAAATGATAGAATGAAGTCATGTCAAACAGTAATTTTCATAGACATAATGGCACTGGCTGCCTTCTCTGGTGGTGAGATCTTTATCTATATAAAGTGGCTAGGCAGATTTATCAGGAATAGACTATGGAAGACACCTGTCCCAGGTTAGAAGCCAGACCATTCTCCTAAAGTTTCTTTTCATTAAGAGATTGCTGGTCTGTTAATGTTAGTTTAATGTCAATTCTATCCTGCAATAATCAATTTCAAAGATCTAAAAAGCTTATTTTTAAATTTTCCTTTAACACTTACTTGTGAAAGGTACTTACTTGGATTTATTATATTCAAATTCTATATGTAGACAATCTTCAATGCCCACTTCCATTTTAATCGAGTTGTTAACATCAGGATAGGTGGCAAGTTGGTGAACAATAAGATCATACTCTTTCACCAAGTCTGTCAGTCTTCTCACTATTGTCACCTTAAGAAAATACCTACAAAGTTAATGGAAAGGATGAGGTAAAAAAAATTAGGTGTTTTAAATAAGCAAGCATTATCACAGTTTTCTCCTTGGCTGGAGTCCTTTGGGATCACCCTACTTCCTTTACCTAATGAAGGAGTTCTATTTTTGGTTGTGCTTTTGTTTTCTGGTTCTGGGGATTGAAAATGCATGCTAAGTGCGTACACTCCACCACTGAGCTACACACGGAGCCCTCTAACTAGAATAAATACTTCCCCAATGAGAGCTGTTATTAAGCCTACTTGAAGCAATCTCTCCGTATCGATGTTTTATTTTGTTTTGAATCCCTATCTAGTTAAGGCACTGTTTTGGAGGGTTTGGGTTGTCCAACCCAATACCAGATGGACACAGAAAGCAAAATCTTGGACTAGAGGCATTCAGATTAGCACTGTATATTTAATTACCCTGGTTCCTGAGGTACCCACAACTTCCTGAATGAAGATGTGGAGAAAGAAAAGGACCCTCAGTTGGGAATTTATAAAAATAGGCTCCTACTCAGTTCTGCCATTCACTCCTTTTGTACCTTGGACAAGTCAGCTACTTTGGGGCTCCAAACACTTCCTAACTGTATACTGAATGAGATCTGTTAAGAAACTAAAAGATTTGGAGAATAAGTTTATATAACAAATGAAAGGGATAATTCATTTTAAAATATGTAACTAAAACTTCTCATAATAGGGTTCTCTGAATCTATAATCTTAGAAAGCTCTTTATTATTTCAATCAGCATTAGCCAAAATATGTGGCAAAGTATTTTAAAATATTGTCTTCCAGCCTAAAATTATAATTAAAAGTTCAAATAGACATCAATAGTAGCCATTACTTTATGGTTTTGACCCTGCCTACATTTTCTAATACACATTCATACCTCAAGCGGACATTGGCACCGATGTAAGATTCATATGGCTTTTCAACTTGCATAAATTCAAAATCATAACTTCTGCTCTGAGTCAGTTCTCCAGGTAAGGCTAGTTCTTTCACTAGGTTTACAAATTCGTGAGTATTACTCTTGTCATTGAAAAGTTCTAAGAAATTTTAAAAACAAAGAGACCAATTATATTTAATATCCATTTAAATAAAACCCAAACTGCTACCTCCAAAGTAAATAATTTTTACCAAAATAATTAGTTGAATTTGTCTCTAGTAAGTCAGAGTTATCTATGGTCTATTTAAGCATAAATATATTTAAGACACATAGCACCCTGGAAATTTCTATTAGAAATGATCATTCTTTTGACATATTTAGAGCTCTCCCAATATGAAGCTGTATTTGACATATTACCAGCAATTATTTGAACATCTTCCTTTTAAGGCAAAAATTCTATTTTGTTGCTTTGTGTCAGACAAATACAGAGTCCACAAAAAAAATGTATACACACTTCTGCAGTTCGCCATACTAATGTCTGGAAGCTAATGGCCACCACTTTGAGCATCTCTTGTAACTGTAACAGCCAAAGGCAATGTATTAATTTCATGATGGCTCACTAAATTTAGTATTGAATATTTATATAAGTTTTTCTTTTCTTGATATATACATTTTTGGCAGACTCTGGATATTAACACCAATAAAACTGTAATACACAAAAGAATAAAATCAACCATCAATTAATTACTGTAACTTGTCCCTCAAGTACACTAATAGTCATCTGGAGTAGATATAAAAACAAATAGTAAATATTCACTCATTCTAATTTTGACACTTCTAAAAATGTTCAGTAAAACTTGAAAAGCTAGATTTAAAACCTAGCTAGCTATCCAGACAAAATTACAGACATATTTTCTTTCCTGCAGTGCTGGGGATTGAACTCAGGGCCTTGCATATGCGTAAGCAGCAAGTGCTCTACCACTGAGCCACACTCCCAGTCCTTTTCCTGAATCTATAGTGTACAGAGATTTATATTCAGTTCAACTTCCTGCTGTATCAATAATGCCCCTGAAATATACATACGGAAATCTACTCTATGATTTAAGTCAGAAATTATTCTTTTCCCTATCAGATGGGATTTTCTGTTGACAGGAGAGTCTGGCTACAGGCACACACAGTAGGTCAGGAAGACAAGTGGCATGGGTAATTAGAAAATGAAAGATGGAGGCGAGCCTGGTAATTGTAAGGTTGGTGAAAAATGTACAAAGAAAATTTCAGTGAATCAACTAATCTACTTCAATTATTTTTCAATGCTGGTAGTTTATGTAACTCCTTTCACTTTTAGTATGACATCCAAACACAAAGGCAGAATGAGTCAAATATTTAATACAATTAAAAAGAAACATAATTTATTAAGTCTTGTCTTTCATTTTGCAAAATTCCTTTCTTCCCTCTACAAAACTAAGCGCTATTTCAGTTATGTGCCAAATACAACCTTCTTAAAACTCAAGTTTATCAAAGGAAAAAAAGTAATACTATTTTAAAACTCACCAATTTGACCTACAAATTCAATTCTAATTCCTTGGTGCTCTAGCCTCTTTCCAGGTTGTTTAAAGGCTAGGTTTACCTGCCAAAACATGAAATTATAAGAGATGTTAACAGTCCTTTGAGGGGACTACTAGTTCCCTTCCAGATGAATGCAATATATAACTATTTTAGGTATTCATTTATGAAGTATGAGATGCCACCAAATACATACATCAGGATGACTTTATAGCACCAGAAAGGGTATAATTTATTCATACACAATCACTAATAAACCTATTATTCACACATACACTTAAAGCATCTGTTTTAATTAGGAAGGAATTCCTCATTATAGCTGGGGAAATATAAAAGGACTCAAAGGGAAAACCTTATACTATTTACGTGTTTGTTGCTCAAATAACAAAACAACTCTAAGACTAATAATATTTTAATGTGAAATAATCATTAATTCCAAAACTTGATCTAAAATATCACTTTGTTTTTTGTAACCCATAATATATTGCTATAATTCCTAACATTAAAAGCAAAACTTGCTAGGCATACTTTGGCACACATCTGTAACCCCAACACTTGGGAGGCTGAGGTAGGAGGATCATAAGTTCCAGGCCAGCCTGAGCTACATAGTGAGCTCCAGGCCAGCCTTGATTATACAGAGACTCTTTCTTAACAAAGTAGGAGGGACCACAGAGCTTACTGCCCTGATTCTGCAACTTATCCTAAAAAAAAAATCCTCAGACTTTTTTTTTTTTTTTTTGGTACCGGGGATCGAACCCACGACCTTACACTCGCCAGGCAGGCACTTAAGCCACTGAGCTAAATCCCCGGCCCCTAAAAAAAATCCTAAAGAAAGTACCAAAGGTTTAAAATTTTAATATGATTTATCTTACATACTTTTAAAGTAAATATAACCTCAAAATCATTAAATTCATATATTTTCCAAGTGGGAACCTTAAGTTTATATTTTGCATTTTGAGGGTATTTTCTTTCTTTTCTTTTCTTTTCTTTTTTTTTGGCTTTTTGAGACAGGGTCTTATTATGTAGCCCAGTCTGACCTCAAACTTGTGGCTGTCCTGCTTCAGTCTCCCAAAGTGCTGGGATTACAGGTATGAACTCTCACACCATATTTATAATAATTTCCAAAAAAATCTGTATAATACATATACAGATTAAAAATAAAATCCCAAACATTTAAGAATTAGCTAACAGGGCTTGGGATTGAGCTCAGTGGCATGTCTGCCTGGCAAGCACAAGGTCATGAGTTCAATCCCCGGTAGCAAAAAAAAAAAAAGAAGAAGAATTAGCTAACTAAGGATTCTTTCTCTTCTATTTCTCCTTCTCTTTTTTATTTTTAAACACAGTCTATATGACCTAAGCAGGTCTCAAACTCATGATCCTCCTGACTCAGCCTCCCAGTGCTGGGACTGTAAGAATGTGCCATTATGCCTCGCAAAGGATCCTTTTTCCTAAAAATAAAATGCCTCCCAGTATTCAGTTTTGTTTGCTGGTGATGGTGGCACTGGGGACTGAGTCTTGAACAAGCTAAGCACAAGTTCTACCTCTGAACTATACCCCTACCCCCCAGGTTTCTTTACTATAACAAATATAAATAATGTTGACTCTTAAAATTAGATTTCCTCAAACATCATGCTTCTCAGAAGATAACAGGAATAAAGACCAAAGGAGAGCACAGGTCCGATAACTTCTGCTAACAAACTACATAAATTAAAATATTCATTTTATCTCCCTCTTTTGTTGTTTTTTAAGACTATATAGAACTTGAGGTGATCCTCCTGCCTCAGACTCCTGAGTGCTAGGGTTACAAGTATATACCTATCTTGTAACCAATATAAGTTTCCTTCAAAATTAACATGTCAAAAACAAAGAAGTGTGGTACATCGTATGATGGAATATTATTAGATGTTTAAAAATGATAGTGTCAAACAATTTACAATGCTGTGGGAAGATGTGCATGACGTTACATGAAGGAAGCATGGTCAAACTGCATACAAGTATAATGTCAACAGTATTTTTTTTAAAGCTATGGAAGAAAATATTAACAGGTTACTTCTAAAATGAATTATTTTGCTTCTTTGCAGTTTTTAAATTTTGCTTTGTTTTTCCAGAAGCCAAATAATACTGTCAAAGTCACCAAATGTAAGTATTCAAGCGTTATATATACTAAAAATATAAGGCTTAAACTACAAATAATAAACAAGTATAATTAACAGCTGTTTCATAAGTCAGGCAGTACCAGAACTATTAACTAATTTGTACCAGTAAAGCACATTTTTAAAATGTACAGGTTGAACACTCTCAGTCCAAAAATCAAAAATTCAATATACTCCAAAATCTATAACTTTTTTTTTTCCAGTGCTGAGAGTCACACCCTGGGCCTCTATAGTGTAGTAGTCAAGTAATCACCACTGAGTGATAACACCAACCCAAACTCTGAAAATTTTTGAGCACATGCTCAATTGGTAAAAGAATAGTAATATATTTGGAATATTAATATTTCAAAATCTAAAACACTTTTGGTCCTCAGCATTTTTGATAAAGAATACTCAACCTATGCTTTTTGAAACATCCACTTGTCAGCAGTTTTTGAGACTGTCTTTGTTTGAATATGGTTATGCCTGATGGTTTTTTTAAGATTACAGTTCTCTTCAGAGTTTATGAAACCATACTATTAAAAGTAGAAATGCGTATCTACTTAGTTTTTTTCTTCAAACTGATCTCTGACATTTTTCTTGACCTCTCACTGATGTTAAAAAATGATTACTTTTAAATATAGAATGCAGTTTATTTGACAGGATCCTGCAATTAAAAAAAAATTAATCATATATGTTTAAAAGTTGTTCTGTTAAGACAGTATAGAAAAGTAACTGACACTACAATACTAAACTGGATCAAAGAGTTTACCACTACTTTTACATTTGAGACTTATTATTATAAATACAGACTTACAGAAAAGCTGCAAGAGCACAAGGAAATCTGATATAGCCATTGTTATACATATAGCCATATGTTTATATTCTGCCTCATCTGCAGGGGGGCTTTTCCTATATTCTAGAACTTCTCTCACTTTACAGAATTGCTGAAGGACCGCCTGGCAGAGATTCCACAATCAGTTCTTCAAAATTCTTTCAGTACTACATGATAGCTTTCAGCAGAATATTTTAAAGCTAGGTAATTTATTTTTAATCTTCTTAACCATAATGAGCTTTCACCCTCTTTTATTAACACTACCTTTCCCAATTTAAAAAGAAAAAGAAAACCTCCCTGGATTTAAAAAAAAGCAAAGTCCATTTTCTTTTCTATTTGTTATATTAAAATAAATTATATATCAAATGAAACATTCTTTTTTGGGGGGGGTACCAGGGATTGAACTCAACTTCACACTTGCCAGGTAGGTGCTTACACCACTGACTTAAATTCCCAGCCCTCTTTATTCATCTTATTCCAAATATAATGTTTAAAATAGTTTTCTTTAAAGGTTTCAAGTTCACTCTTCCCTGGGAGGCTAGAAAAAGATCACATATTCAAGTCCAGCCTGAGCAACTTAGTAACTTAGCAAGACCCTATCTCAAAATTAAAAAAAAAAAAAATTTAAAGGTTGATGATGTAACTCAGTGTAAAGGCCCTGGGTTCAACCCTCAGCACCACAAATTTAAAAAACAAAAACGAAAACTGAAAGACATTGTGATGTACCCCTGCAGCTACTTATGAGGCTGAGACAGGAGGATCACTTCAGCTCAACCATTCAAGGCTAACCTGACCAATATAGCAAGGCTGTTTCAAAAACAAATGCAAAAAAATAAAAACAAAAATTAACAGTACCCACTCAGTACTTACCTCTGTAAGGTGTTGGGAAAAATAAAAAGATATCTTTTTTAAATCATATTTTATGGGCACATTTTTAGACACACACACAGTGATCACATTCATCATAGAGAATTTGTACCTGTACGTGATGTAACTTGTTCTTTTTTCCATTTCCCTATCCTCCCTTCAACCCCTCCTCCTCTCTTCATTTACAAACCCTTTGTTTCCATGTTTTTCTTCAAAAAGAAATCTTTGTGGGGGCTGGGGATTTAGCTCAGTGGCTTAAGCGCCTGCCTGGCAAGCGCGAGGTCATGAGTTCGATCCCCCATACAAAAAAAAAAAAAAAGAAATCTTTGTGGAATAGAGATATAACTCAGTGATAGAGCACTTGCCTACCATGTGTGAAGCCCTGAGTTCAATCTCCAGTACAGGAAAAAATGAAATTCTTGGTGAAGAATTTAAAGGATATATCTAGATCATGCAAGTGCTCAATAAATACTGTAATTATAGCAAGCCTCTTTTCATGCTGATACATATAGGCATATCATCATGTTAATAGTTATAAGCAATTTTTTTTTTTTTTTGGTACCGGGGATCGAACTGACGACCGCACGCTTGCAAGGCAGGCGCTTATGCCGCTGAGCTAAATCCCCAGCCCCAGTTATAAGCAATTTAAAGGTTATTATCACACCTTAGTTTTTTATGCTAAGCATTTAAGTGGCTTTCAAATGTGAAATATTAAAAACAATACAACAAACAAAGCTGATTTTATGATAAATTTTTTGTGTTGTTTTTGTTTTTTGCTACTGAAAATTTAACTCAGGATCTCACACTTGCCAGGCAGGCACTATGATGCTAAGCTATATTTCCAGCCCTTAGGATAAATTCTTGTAAGAATTTGAGGATCAAAGTAATTATAATCATTATTAGTACTGTTCAAATATCTCCAATTCTATATATTCTGAGTATGATACGACTGTACTCCCTGTCCCCTTTAATGATGAGATAATATGTAAGAGTGGTACTAGAGGCCATGAATTTGATCAGAAGTAATCTCTGATACATCTCAGATGGGGTATTTATTTATTCAATTTTTTTTTTTTTTTTTTTGTACTGGGAATCAAACTCACGACCTAGTGCTTGCCAGGCAGGTGTTTATGCTACTGAGCTAAATCCCCAGCTCTCAGATGGGATATTTAATTGCTTGTGGGAGACTCAAGAAATTTGTCTTCCTCTGCCATGCAGACTAATATTCCCAGTGGTGGTGGCAACACACAACAAAGCCCTCAGCTGATCCACAAGGGACATGTGGCCTGGGTAAAAAAAAAAAAAAAATCCACCAAAACAAAGCCAACAAACAAAAGAAAACCAAACCATGTTCTTTTAAGTCTCTCAGTTTTAAGGTTGTTTGTTAACACTATATAACCCAGCCTATTATGGCTACTGTGAGTAATATGGTACTAGTATTTGTGCAGCAAGAATCAAAGGGAAGCAGTGGGGTGTCAGATAGCCCTAAGAAACCCAAAAGTGAAAAAAGCATAGTATGGGTCAACCTGAAAATAAGAGATGAAATTGAAAGGAGTCATGCACAATCCAACATTAAGTAAACCCTCAAAATTACTATATAAGACTGCTTAGAAAACCTATCCTATTCAAAACATTCAAAGGGGGCTGAGGATTTCGCTCAGCAGCATAAGCGCCTGCCTTGCAAGCATGTGGTCATGCGTTCGATCCCTAGTACCCAAAAAATTGAAAGGTTCAGAGACACTAATTTCACATAAAAATGACTAACAAAAATTTCAAGATCAAATTCCACACAAATTTATCTTCAAAAAGAGAAGGGAAGATTAACATTTCTACAGACAAGACACATCAAAACTTTAACTCATGGGCCGGGGATTTAGCTCAGTGGCTTAAGCGCCTGCCTGGCAAGCGTGAGGTCGTGAGTTCGATCCCCGGTACCAAAAAAAAAAAAAAAACTTCAACTCATTTCAAAACAAGATGACCTCGGTGTGGTGGCACATGCTTGTGATCCTAGCCCTCAGAAGTTTAAGGCAGGAGGACAGAGGACAGAAGCCAGCCTGGGCTAGTATGAATTCGAAGCCAACACGAACTGCACAGCAAGTCCCTGTCTCAACATCTACCCTCAAAAAAGAATCCACTCAAAACAAGTTTAAAGATAGTGAGAAAATAACCCAAAATCAGAATAAGGTGAGAAAAATCAGAAAATAAGAAATAAAAGTAAAAATCATCTTAGAAATGAAGGCTAAATTAGAAAGAATACAAAAACAAATAAACACAATCATATCTTAATAAAAACAGGAAAAGTAAGATTTTGGTTTTTTGTTGTTGTTATTGTTCTGTTTGTTGAGACAGAGTCTCACTATGTAGTCTAGGCTGGCATCAAACTCAGTAATTCCTCTGCTTCAGCCTCCAAAATGCTGGTATTACAGGCGTGCATCACCATGCCCAGCAAGAAAAGCAAAATTTTTAAAAGTAAAAGAAATTTTAAAAGATTTAAGAACAAGATTTTTTTTGGGGGGGGGGTACCAGCGATCGAACTCACAACCTTGTGCTTGCAAGGTAGGCACTTAAGCCACTGAGCTAAATCCCCGGCCCTAAGAACAAGATTTTAATACTGACAACAATCAAACAAGATTTAAAATGCTAATAAGAAAAGATATTTTGAAGATTAACACCATAACACAATTTAATGTAGACTGGCTCTGTTTATAAGGATTTCTGTTTAAATAAAACCAATTGACAGGGAATCAATCACATGCGTCTAGGAATAAAAGTATTCCATGTCTTTAGAAGACCCATTCTGGGTTAGACCGTTTAAAGGGAAAAGAACCTCAACTATTTTAAGATAATTAATGTTTTTTAATTAAGCTTCAAGACCTTGCTTATTTAAGGAAAATTTAATTAAAAGGTATAGCATTTGTAATGTGTTCAAAGAACTTTTTGTTTGTATAAATAATACCTTAGTTACAATGTAGTTTTATATAGAGGTATGTGTATATGTACAGAGAAGTTGGTAGAGAGCTAAGGCCCGATAATTAGCTGCAAATTCAGATCCAGAACATTAGTGAAGATGGGATACAGAGATCTACTTGTTTTTAGTTTACAAGTCATAGCTGAAAATGAAGGAATGATAAAAGCATTCTTAGAGCAAATGTGTGTTAGCATAAAAACAAAAATTATAAAGAAACCTTAAAATAAGAGTTTCCCAATAAAGTTTGGAATACAGGTAAAAGATGTACATAAGCTGTTTTCTTGGCAACAGATAATTAATCTTACCTACATTCATTGTTTTGTTGGCACAACAGGACTCAAAAGCAGCATTTTAATTTGGCCAGAAGGCGAAGTGGCTTGGTTTATATCCTCTCCAATGACACAATATGCATTCTGGCTAAGTTGCTTTCTGTCACCAAGGACAGCTGGTCATTTCTATTAATGCTTCTTGGTGAGTTCCAGCCTCCTCTACATCATTGTTTACCATCTCTTTATTTTCCTAGCATGTTATTTTAGATTTCAGGAAATAGAAAATCTCGTATTTTACTTTTACTATTTGGGGTCACAGGCAACAACAAAGATGACAATAACTTTCCCTGGTGAAGTTAGGGAACCATTTATATCTGTTTTCTTTAATAGAAAAATGACTTTTATTTCAAAAATGTGTTTTTCCTGCTGTATAATATAGAATCTCGGGTCTGGTCAACAAGATGGCAGACTGGTAGGTAGCAGGAGAGAGACCCTCTCTGACAGAGACAGCTCAAATGCCAGAATAAAACACCCTGGAGAGACCCAAACAGATAGAGATGGACTCTCACAACCCAGGAAAAAACTGAAGTGCAAAAAACCACTCGAATATGAGGTCCTGGGACTACCATCAGAGAAGCTAAGATCAGCGAGCACGGCGCCCTCCTCGAGCCGCCTGAATTCCTGCCTGACCTGAACAAGCGATCCGCACCGTAGCGACTGGCTTGAGCCGCCGGAGTGCAGAGCTGAACAGCCCTGCATCCAGCTCGCCCGGACCAGCCCTGCACTCGACCCACCCAGAGGCACCGTGAATTCCCACCGCAGCCGCGCTGAAGTCAGAGGTCGGGGAGCCCTGCAGTTCTCGGGGATGGGCATCAACACTCGGTGAGTGATGGGAATAAGACCCTCCCATGGGAAAGGGGAAACCGACTGGACGACATGTTGGATTTGGGCAGGACAGCCCTAACTCCATAAGGAAGTGGCTTCACCTGGTTGCTCCCCTCGCTGAGCGGATTAGTGGAATCTGCTTGGATTAGGCCACATCCCTGGCAGGGAGCCAGTGAGTCACTACAATAATACTTCCCTGAGATCAGTGCACACTGAAGCAGTGAAGGCCTGCAAAGGTTGACTGGCCCAGAAGGAAGGAGCTAGCGCACACTGCCCGTGGGTGAACTCTAATCTCTGATAACCTATTGAAGAGGGCTAAAGCTCCTAGCCTGCGACCTCTAGAGGAGCCTTAACCAACAAGAAAAGGGTTTGGGCATTACACTGTACACTTGTATGGAAGGAACCAAAAACATGATGAAAGGGAGAAATAAGAAACAACTCCCAGCCCCCAACCCTGAGAACATTGATCCAGGAGAGGTAAATACAAAAGAGATTGAGGACATCAATAATGCAACATCAAACACAGCGTTAGCGGACATAAAGAGATATCTTCAGGACTTCGTAAGTGGGACCAAAACTGAAATATTAATTCAAATTAAACAAGAGATAAGTAGATTAATAAAAGAAGGGCTGGGTACCTCTCAAGAAGGCACAGGCAGAAGAATGGAGGAACAAAAATGGAAAGAAAAATTTAATGAAGAATTCAGGAAAAACCTAGAATTCATGAAGCAGATTCAAAGAGATTATCAGGAAACTAAAGACTCCATAGAAAGCTGGCAAAACTGCTTGAAAGAAACCAAAGATAAGACTATCAAAAATTGAACACAGGCTTGCAATGTGGGGTCATGAAAGGGAAGATCTCTTAAAAATAACAAGGGAGCAGGCAGTAAAGATACAAAGACTGGAAGATGACAAGAGGATCTATAACTTATGATATGCAGAGGTATGAAGCATACAGAACTCCAGCCACCTAAAACCAAAACAGAGCTACACCCAGACACATAATAATCAAGATCCCAGAAATTCAATATAAGAACAGAATATTAAAAGCCATCAGAGAAAAGAAACAGATCACCTATAAAGGAAAACCCATCAAAATCATGGCAGACTTCTCAACACAGACCATCAGGTCAAGAAGAGCTTGGGGTAATGTAATTCAAGCGCTGAAGGAGAACAATCTCCAGCCCAGATTGATGTATCCTGCAAAACTCTCCCTAGAAATTAATGGAGAAAAAAGATGCTTCCATGACAAAGAGGAACTAGGAGAATTTGTGACCACCAGTCCAACCCTACAAAAAATACTGAAGGACATTCTAGGGAGAGAGAACAAGAATATGAGCATTTCAGGAACAGTGGCAGAGAGGCCTCAGTGAAC
>PVJX010023355.1:0-29364 GCA_004027295.1 Dolichotis patagonum | reverse complement strand
CATCCCTAATTTTCCTATCAACTTAATCTGAAGCCCTTTATAACTTATACTGTCTTATTATGACTGATCTTATTTGAATCTGGTTTGTTAGATTGCTACTTTGTATTGACTGATTTTATTTAAATCTGTTATGATGGATAGCATCAAGTCTAAGTGTATAGGCAACTACACTGAAGATGACAAGATTCACTAAGATACCTACTCTGGTTTGATTATTATTTGCTTTTGAAGTCTTATAATGTCTCCAATGCTTCGTTTTTATTAATGTTGTTATACACTGCTGAGACACCATGGTAACTATTGTAGATCACCTTGTATTGTGGTTTTACGTGACTTTTCTGCCTCATGCTTTTCTAGGAATTGTTTTGTTTTATCTTGCCTTGTTTTGTTTTTCCTACTAATACAGAAATGATAGATATACATGTAGAGACTCATGCATGTGTAGAGCTTATAAACAGTTTACGAGAACCAACTATATAACACATGTTGAAATGAACAACTACTTTGAAGAAAAAGAGACACTACAATACCCAGCGCTGATTCCATAATGTCATGATGTGAGGTCCAGCAAAACTATCACTTTTTTTCAAAGTGATCTTAGCTTGCTTTTCCTTGTTTAAGTTCAACACACATTAAGGTACAGACAGCTGTTTTGAGGAGAATGAGACACACTATGACAGCCATTCTTGGCTTCCCTAATGTCTGGTCTTGAAGACCTGAAATGCCCTCCTCGTCCTGCTCAGATCAATTCCATAGTAGGTTGTTTCATGTGAATTCCCTGTATGTGACAATATGGACAACTATTTGGAAGAAAACAAGAGTCAATATGATAGAGAGTGAATATCTCTGATTGTCTAGTTTTGAAATTTTTGTCTCTTACATTTCTTTCTTGTGATCCGCTTTGCTCTGTTTTGTTGTGTTTAATTTTTCCCTTTTGATATAATTGCATGTATATTTGAGTGGGTAAGATGGATGACCATATTGCTGTTTTTGTCAGATCGTGGAGCAGAACTATTAACAGTCTCACTGTTTGAATGTCTACTTTACATGTTTTAACTTTGTAATTTGAACAACTATTTCCAAGAAGTCAGTATGTAATTTGTCAAGTAATAATTTCTTAGGTTTTTTTGTTGTTGTTCTTTTCCTTTTTTCCTTGGAATACTGTATTGTTGCTACCCTTTATTCTGTTTTGTTTTGTTTTATTTTTTCTCTTTAAATAAAATTATTTTTTAAAAAAACAGAATTATGACTTTTGCTTATTAAAAAAGTATTAATTAAACTTAATCTTTTTTATTTAAAGAAAAAACATAACAGAAATAGGGTAGAAATAAAACATAATTTCAAAAAAAGAAAAGAAAAAACAGTAAGAAATCACTAGTTGATAATTACATATTTTCCTCTTAGAAATAGTTGTTTGTTACATAAGTAAAGCATACAAAGTGGACATTCAAACAGTAAGACTGCAAACAGTTCTGTTCACCTTATCCAACAAAAACTTAGTAATATGGTTCTCAATCCTACACACTTAAACATACATGCAGTTATATCCTTTAGAGTACTTTCTTTTTCTCTTTTTTACAATAACAGTAATCAATTCTCATAAACTGTTCAGAAGTTCTACACATGCATGAATCTCTATATGTATACCTATCCTTTTTGTATTACAGGGAAAAACAAGTCAAAACAAGACAACAAAGCAAATTCTTAGGAAGACACAAAATGAAAAAGTCATATAGAACCACAATACTAGGTGATCTACAGTAGTTACTATGATGTCTCTTTTATTTTCAATAGAATTGTCTACATCATCAGGCATAGTATAATTGAACATAGCACTGCATAGCAATATTAATAAAAACATTGAAGACATTATATGACTTCAAAAGCAGTTAATAATCAAACCAGTATGGGTATCCTATTGAATCTTGTCATCTTTAGAGTAGTTGCCTCTACTCTCAGACTTGATACTACCAAGCATGCCAGATTCAAATAAAATCAGTCAAGACAAAACAGCGATTTAACAAACCAGATTCAAATAAACTCAGTCATAGTTAGACAGTGTAAGTAATACAAGGCTTCAATTTAAGTTAATAGGAAGTTAAGGATAGATACCATAGTATATCCTGCTATTTTTTGGATAGCTGTCTGTGCTTTCAAATCTAGTATAAGTAAACATACTGGAACAGAATAAAATCAAACTAAACACAGTGATAAGAATAATGTGGCTTTTAAATCCTGATACATTATTAACAATGTCCTCTGCCTTCCTTTTTTTAGACAGTTCCTCCCCTTTCACTTTCTCAGATTGCTTTGTACATTTCAGATCCCACTAACTCCTTTAGTTTTTAAATTAGGGGGGCAGCCTGCTATCTGCCTAAGTGGTTCTGAACCTTTTTACCCCTGAGCTTGAGCATGAGCTGTATTCCTTTACTTACTAAAGCCTCAAGGTTTTCCTTCCTTATAGCTGAGTATTTCTCCACTGCACAAAAGTGTCATGACTTTCCAACCTATCTGCAGCAGCTGGATGAGTTGTCCCTATTTCTCTCTGCTTCCCTGTCACATAGAGCATTGTTTTCTCATCTTTGACTTTTGGTTCATTAACCCTCTTTCAGGTTGATTATATTTCCTATTCAGAGCATCCCGATGGACCCTATCTCCTGATCTGCTCTGCCTGTGTTTCTTTTTGTTAGTGTATCCAGGTCATCTGTGTTAGAGATTATAGCCAATCTTCTCTGCTTCATCTCTGCTATGCTATTTTTCTGCCATTGGTTGTCTACTTTTCTCCTTCATTCCACTCTCTGCCCCGTTCATTGAGGCCTCTCTGCCATTGCTCCTGGAATCCTGGTGATTTTTTTTTCTCTCTCTAGAATGTCCTTCAGTATTTTTTGTAGGGTTGGATTGGTGGTCACAAACTCCCCCAGTTCCTTTTTGTCATGGAAACATCTTCTTTCTCCATTAATTTTGAGTGATAGTTTTGCAGGGTACATCAACCTGGGTTGGAGGGTATTTTCTTACAGGGCTTGGAATACTTTGCTTCAAGCTCTTCTTTTTTTTTTCTTAAGCTCTTCTTGATTTGATAGCTTGTGTGGAGAAGTGTGCTGTGATTTTGATGAGTTTTCCCTTATAGGTGATCTGTTTCTTTTCTCTGACAGCTTTTAATATTCTGTTCTTCTGGTGAATTTCTGGGATCTTGATTATTATATTTCTGGGTGTAGATTTGTTTTGGTTGTAGCTGGCTGGAGTTCTCGATGCCTCATATATCTGAATATCATTTCCTTTTCCTATGCTTGGGAAGTTTTCCTTAATTATTCCTGTGAATAGCCTTTGTATTTCATTGTATTTACCCCTGCTTCTTCACTAACATTTTTTATTAAGTTATAGATCCTCTTCTTGTCTTCTAGCCTTTGTATTGTTACTTCCTGGTTCCTTGTTATTTTTAAGAGATCTTTCCTTCGCAATCACATGTTGCAAACCTGTCTTCAAGTTTGATAGTCTATCTTTAGCTTCTTTCAAGCAGTTTTGCCAGCTTTCAATGGAGTTTTTAATATCCTGGTAATCTCTTCGGATCTGTTTCACGTATTCTAGATTTTGTTTATATTCTTCATCAAAGGTTTCTCTCCTTTTTCTAGGTTCCTCCATTCTTCTATCTGTGTCTTCTTAGCATTTCTTAGCATTGTTTAGCATTTCTTTTATTAATCTTCTTATGTCTTGCTTCACTTGAGTTACAATTTGTTTTAAGTTCATCAATGAGGTCACAAAAGTATTTCTTTATGTCCACTGAGGCCATGTCCGATATTGCATGTTTTCTGCCCTCAATCTCTTCTGTATTTGCCTCTCCTGGACTTATTTTCCCTGGGTCAGTGGCTGGAGGCTTTTTCTTGTTTCTTTCTCTTGTCATGTTTCTGGTTTCTTTCAGACAGGTGTATAGTGAAGGTCTCAGGTCCTTTCCATATTGCTTATGGTTTTTCTGAAGCATGCTGGCTAGGGAATTGCTGCCCTTTCCAGTATGCTATTGATCTGTGAGATGCTTGCAGGGGCGATGTGGGCTGGCCCTCCTCCTCTGAGCCAGTCAACCATGAGTGCCTTCACCACATTAGTCTGTGCCCTGCAGATGTCACAGGTTCGGGACAGTTTCATCCCTGCCTATTGGGTCCCAACCAGGGGCGTGACCCATCCCAAGCAGATCCCACCAGTCCACTTTGGGTCAGGAGCAGCGGACTGATGCCACAGCAGTTGCCAGTTCAGGCCCGTCTTACCCAACTCCAATATGTCATACAGCTGGTTACCCCCTCTGCAGGGCCTAATTCCTAGCACTCACCATGAGTTAGTGCAGCTTGCCATGCTGGTTCTGCTCCCTGTTGTGGTGCATCCTCCCGCCTAGAGTCTTGGGCTCACCAAGCCCCCACTTCAGCACGACCTCGACTTCAGCTCATTGTGAGTCGCCCGATTCCAAGACGTGCCCAGCACAGCACGGGACCGGCTCTGGTGAGAGTAGGTCTAGCTCCAGCCTTCTGTCTATGGTTTTTTTTTTCCTTTCTTTCTTTTTTTTTTCTTTTTCTTTTTCCTCAGTTTCTTCCTGGGTCATGAGAATCCCTCTCCTTTTGTCTGGTCTTCTCCATGGTGTTAAATTCTAGCATCTGAGTTGTTTTTCTCAGAGAGGCTCTCTACCATGTTACCTATCAATCCACCATATTCGCAGGAGTCGATTAAACTTAATCTTTAATGTTCTTCAGGGTAGGGGCCAAAGGTATAATGTTGACAAAATTTGAACAGATATCTTCCTTTTAGATAAAGTTAAGGACATTTTGGCCTTGAGGGTTTAAACACTTGGTAATCAAAACTTTTAAAACAACCACAGCCTGAGTTGGGTATAGTGGCACACATCTGTAATCCCACCACTGAGAGGCTGAGGCAGGAGGATTATTACAAGTTTGAGGCCAGCCTGGGCTACATAGTGAGCTCAAGGCCAGCCTGAACTGCATAATGAGAGCTTGTTTAAAAAAGACAAAAAAAAAAAAAAAAAAAAAAAAAAAAAAAAAAAAAAAAAAAAAAAAAAAAAAACAAAAAAAAAAAACAGAAATCCAGATATGGTGGCAAATACAGCATTCTAGAGGCTTAGGCAAAAGAATCATTGTGAGTTCAAGGCCAGCCTGGGCTACAAAAAGTGAGTTTGAGGGCAATCTACACTACATAGCAAGACCCTGCTTCAAAAAACCAAAAATTAACAAATAAATTAATAATAAATTTTTAAAAAGTAAAACAATCACAAAGCTAAGTGTGACAACACACACCTGTAATTCCACAAGTATGTAATTCCACAAGATTCCACAAGTATGTAAAAAGAGAATTTTTCCTGGATAGTTATTTGGTTCAGTCTCACAAAGTATCACCTTTCAAGCATATGCTTTTAAAGTAGAAATAAATAAACAAAAACATGATAGGCAAACCATACCATAAACCCAGAACTATATCTGAGTTCCTTGAGTTTCTCTACATCTCTCAAGATAATGAGCAGTATAACTGAAGAAGTGCATATAATATTACTTGTTAACTGATAACTTGCTTCCTTATAAGATGTTTTGCTTAGTTTCAGGCCATCACTTTTTAAAATTAACCTCTTCAACAAACAAGACTCCAGTGTTGCTGTCGGGGCAGAGTAGAGTCACTAATTTCACCAATTCTCCACAGCTTAATAGGCATTGTATGGGAGCTCCTGCTTTTAATTAAATCCATGAAGTGGGTAATCTCGCTTCCATACTCCAGTCCTCCACAAAAGCAGCATAGAAATCTAACCTTTTGTTCATATTTGGGTTACACGTCCTAGCATAATAGTTAAGTTACTTTCTTTCTTCCATCGAGCAGACAGTTCAATAGTCACTAATTCTTTTTTCATTGTCCTCTGACTTTTTATTTCTTCAACCCACCCAGTGAGGCATAACACCTCATCATAGTTGGAAAGTACATATTCCTCAGTAGATAGGGCTTACAACCCCTTTTAACAGGAAGTAGCTAGATGAAGATGGCGACCTCCACTCCCTCAGCAAACCACAAAGAATTATGGGGATTACAAATGTGGTGATCCACACCTGCAATCTCAGCATTTGGGAGGCCAAGACAGGAGGATCACTGCCAGTTCAAGCCCAGCTTGGGTTACACCATGAGTTCAAACCCAACCTGAACTACATAGTGGGACCTTGTTTCAAAAAAAAAAAAAATCTGTGTCTCTCAGGTTGAAATGAGATTGGAGCACAGCAAAGGTGGCTCAGGAAAGTAGGCACTGCCTATAAATTACAAAATCCCAGGACACACGCACAGAACAATTCTCAGTGCCCTGCACATGAACGTCGCTTGAGAACTTGAACAGGTTTTCAATCGGATGGCCTAGATCTCATGTCAGCCTGAGAAATGGGTGACCAAAAAAATTACAGTCCACTTGAGCTTTTGCCACTGTGTTGTCTCTTGTGTGGTGACCCACCCTCATGCTGTGGGATATATTTCTCTTCCTAATTTTACTTGGCCCAAACTCATTCTGCAGAGCCTGTTTCTTTTCCTACATTTAATAAGGTTTTGCTACCATTAAAAAAATGCAGTCAATGTTTAAATTAAGATTTTTTTTTACTTTTACTGTTGACAAATGGGCATCATAGCCTTAAGTTGCTGAACACAGGGACCTCTGGCTGGGCTGGAAAAATATGGCCCGCCCAAGAAGTTCTTTGTCTCAACACCCAGGGAATCACAAATTCTGTTAGAGGTTTTTTACCTTCCTGGAGCCCTAAAATCATGCCACTTGCCTCTTTTATTTAAGTTGTTCGCTATCCACTCATTTAGGAGATTTGGGGTAGGCCAAGACCTCAATATTCTACTACAATAAAAAACACATTATCCTCAAAATACTCCTCTTCCTTTCAAACCCAATTATCCTATAACTCTTGTCACTTTCTGAAGCAGCTCTGGAAATTTCCTATTGTGAGTGTCTGTTCATGACTGTCTCAGTGCCCTAAATGCCTTGAGTCAATTGAAAACATTTACAGTACTTTATGTCAAATAAGAATATCAAGATGTGTCCTCACCCATCTTAATCACTGGGCCTGACACTACGTGACTCCTGGCTCTTCCCCCAAAGTCAAAATGATGATGGAGGGTAAATGTTTTAAACTGATTCAGGACATTAAGGTAGCCATAACAGTGCAACTACAGACACTCAAAAAAGCAGGCTGGAGAACTGCTTCGGAAAGTGGGGAGAAAGATGAGCGTTTAAAGGGAGGGGGAGTATTGTTTTGAGTGTGCCACTTTCGCCTTAGGTAATTCTTTTTTTTCAAGAGAAAAAAAAAACACAAAAAAGAAAAACAAAAAACAAGAGACATACAAACAAAAACAACAAAAACCCCAAAACAATAACAATATATGCTTCTAAAATAAGATGATAGGAATTTAACAATGATTGTAATATGGCACATTGTAATCTTCAAAGAGTTGCTTAGGTTACCAGATATAGACATGAAAATTGATCTAATCATATAGGTATTGACTGTTCTTTTCCAATAATTAATAGAATTAGTAGAATAATCATCTCAGCTATTTTATGTATATATAAACAAATTTATATCTCTTTCCTTTTGGGGAGGGGGAGTATTTTGAGGAAACTTAACAGTACTGTTTTTTGCTGTGATAAATTATCACACGCCAAATGTTACATATCACATAGTTCCTCTTATATTTGAAACCTGAAATATAAATAATTTAAAGAACAAAATAGAAGATGATAGGAAACAGGTAGGTAGACTGTGGAAATGGGAACGGGATCTGGAGACAAGGAAGGGCAGCAAGAGGGAGGGAAAGTAGGAATCATCAGGATGCAATGCGTATTTATACAAATTTCCAAAAGGGATGTAATAGTGAGGTATCACCAAGAGTACACTAACCTGTGCACCTGTCTCCAGTACTGCCATCTCCACCCCACAACATGTGTGCCCCACCTAGGAGACAGGAGAGAGGCCCCACAGCTGCCTCCACCATTATCACCACGTGTCCAGGCCTCTCACAATCTGTGGTAAAGAGAGGAGAAGAGAAGCCAAGATACACAATCCTAGCCAGGTCTACTCCCGGGTTCTCCACAGCACACTGCAGCAGAAGTGACAACCAAAAGACCAAACTGATTGAGAACAAGACAAACACCCAGGAGGAGAGTTTCACTCCAGGCCTAAAGTGTTACCCTACCACAGAGACCAAGTTAGAGACGGCCTTGGAAGTCAAACTTGGAGAGGGTGAGAGCTAAACAGAGATCTTCTGAGATGACCTCATAAGCTCAAGCTCAGGAAGGAACACAGGACATCACAGGGCCTGTATGCTGGGGTGGGAGGCCAGGTTTGGGGGGTGTAACCTTTGAGGCATTAGCAGATGGCATTAGTCCAGGGGCTGCTTGAGCTCGGATACCCCTGCCTACATCCATCAAAAATTAGTGGTCTGGATTAGTGGGCTGCAGGTGTAGAGAACAAGCACCCAGAAAGAATCAAACACACCTCCCCCACAGTGAACCAGCACCATGCACAGGCCGCCACCAGTATAGGGACTGCCAGACCCAAGACTTTCTCCATGAGTCAGCACCATTCGCAGACTGCAGGTGAACAAGACCTCACCAAGAAGCAAGCCCTCCCTGTGAACCAGTGCCATGTGTGGGCCACCACTGGTGTGGGGACAGCCAGACCCCAACCCCTTCTGGTGTGCAGGCTGGCAAACAAGAAGTACCAATCCTTTCCCCATCCCCATACATGATTGGTGATCCAGAGAAACACAGGCTGTGATGACAGCTATTGAGGTGAAATGCAATTTGATGCTTGTGGTACTTTGGTGTTTCACTGACCTTGCAGGTCTAGGGCTAGTGATCTGATCATCTGGTCAAAGGATAGCAGTACATAGTGTGGCATCTACTGGGGATCTCCCCAGTAGTGTGGCACATAATGTGGCATCTCTCCACATAGTGGCATCTCTCCACATAGTGTGGCATCTACTGGGGATCTCTGAGAGTGGTAGCCATTGTTGATCCTCTATTATCTTGCTTTGAAGTCCTGTATCATTTTCACTGTTCTGTTGGGTTGAGTTTTATTCTCTTTTGTTTTGCTTGATTTTGTTATAACCAATGGTGTTGTACTCAGGGATTATGAGGAGAACAATTAGAATCAGGACATGGAATTTATAATATTATTTTATGATGGTCACCCAGAGTTAACACAAGAAAGTACAAGAAATCCGTCCACAATGCTAAAGACATACAATGTTTAGCCAAGGGCCTGAATCCCATAGCAATGTCCTGCATGAGTCCAGATGAAAACCTAGAGCCCATGACAATGCCTCCCACAAGTCCAATTGGAAGTCTAGAGCCCACAAGAAGGACTTATGCCAGTCTCTTTCACGGATCTGTGCTGGAAGGCCCAAAGGTCAGCAGTGGAAGCTAGAAAGTCTATGCCAACAGGGTGAAGGAACTGTGCTGGTAGGTTAAAGGTTCTATGCTGGAGCTGAGAAGTCACACTCAAAACAAAAACCAGGGCTTCCCTGAAAAGCACCACAGCCATCCTCAGTGACATGGAGACCCCTGAGCTCCTCCGAAGATAAGAACAGTTGAGAACATGCAAGGAAGCCAGCGTGATGAGTTTCTCCTGGAGATTAAACAGCACATGTCTTCCCCTTCAGAACCAGGAAGTGATGCTCAGTGTAGGGACTAGATCTTCTCCAGGAGAACCAATGGCTCAAACAGCAACACTTAGTGAAATCCACAACACCTCAATGCCTCCCTTCTTCTTCTCCACATCTCTATTTATCTGGCAACGTTCCTCAGGTGGAACATCTGCTCTCAGCACCATGGTGATTTAATTCCACGGGCATTAAGTTGACCACCAGTTTTTAATCTATAACAAATGCCACAAGCAGCTATTTCAAAGACAGCAAGATATATTATGGTAGCCATTTTGAATTTACTATTGGCTTGTTTTAAAGCCCTTTATTGCATTCATGGTCTTGTTTTTATTGCTTCTACTCTATTCTGTTCTGTTTTGATTTTTTACTATGTCTGAAAGTATCTGCCACTATTTTGAAGAAAACCAAAGGTATTATGATAACTACTGTTGATTTTGTGATGTTCTGAAGTTCCATATCACTTACACTGGTTTGTTTTGGTTGGTTTCATTCTGCTTTATTTTCCTTGGTTTTAGCCTCTTTAAAATAAAAATTTAAAAAATAGTGATCTGAATTACTGCAGGTCGATATCTGGCTGGCACAAATGTCTTCAATCAAATTGTAGACCTGTATGGCCTGGTTAAGAGCACTTGGTAAGTGGTTCTTGGGTTTGTCAGTATCCAGGTGACATTTAATGCCATTTTCTTCACTGACTTTGCTACTATAGCCAAAGTGATGTAATTGCTGCTGTCAATTGGTTTTCTCTGTATTCCAATATCTGAATTTCCTGGGAGTTGTAAACAATACTGTGGCTCACTCCTGAAGGCACTAGACCAAAGAAGCTGCAAGCAAGAAGAAAGAAAGAAGAAAGAGAAAGAAAGAAAGAAAGAAAGAAAGAAAGAAAGAAAGAAGAAAAGACAAGGCAACACAATGCCTCCAAAAACTCCCAACTCCCCCAAAACCAGTTCAAGTGGCATCAAGAGGAAGGAAATCATAAGCCACACAGCAGAAATATCTGAAAGGGTATGAATGAAGACTTGTTGTTTTGCGTTGTTTTGTTTTGTTTGTACTGGGGATTGAACTCACAATCTCACACTTACCAGGCATATGCTTATGCCACTGAACTAAAACCCTGGTTAATGGAGCTTTTTAAAAAGTTCAATAAGGTGCTTGTTGAATTTGAAGAAAATATAATTAAACAGATAATGACATTAAGAAACGAAAGATTGGTCTAGAGAAGACACTAATAAAAATCTGTAGCCAGGTGTGGTGGCACATGCCTGTAATCCCAGCACTTGGGAGGCTGAGGCAGGAAGACCATTGCAAGTTTGAGACCAGCCTGGGCTACAAAGTGAGTTTAAGGCCAGCCTGACCTACATAGCAAGACCATGTCTCAAAAAGACAAAAAAAAAATCTGCAGTTGCTAAAGAAAGAGATGCAAAACACAGAAAAGAAAGGGAGTGAATAAAAAAGCTCCAAACAGAAATCCAGGAGATTAAAAATATGATCAAAGTATGAGCAGCTGAAGAGATCAGTGTGAAAACTAGAGTGTCAGGTCTAGAGGACAGTTTTTGTAGTCAGTGATCAATTAAGGAAGAACACCTCAAAAACAACAGGAAAACTTGAAAAATTGATCCATCAGCACTAGATAACTCAAAAATGACTAAGATTAATTGGAATTAATGAAAAATCAGAAGACAGAATGAGCCATCTCTCCTGATAAGCCGCGGCATGAGCAAGTTGCAGGTGCCCCATGAAGAGAACAAGTCAGTGTCTCTCGTGAGCCTACAGGTGCACAGGCTGAGAATCAAACGTCCCGTGCCCCTCACCCCGTTAGCAACTGGATGGTTTTGAGGTCAGCCAGAGTTGATAGCAACTAAGGCACATAAAGCAACTAAATGCTTGTACTGTTGGATTGATTATGCTGACCTGGGGCCATAGGTCTGAGCATCTCTTGGGAGTCTGGCCATATGCAATATAGCAAATATGGGGGCTTTCCTTCTATCTTGTCTTTGAAGACCAATATTGTTTTCACTGTTTTGCTTTGTTCTGATTAATTGTTTTGCTCTATTCAATATTCTGTTTTGATAGGTTTTATAATGTTCTGGTTTTGGTTTGATTTTGCTATACATGATTGAATGCTCAACTACAGTGAAGATAACAAAATATACTATGGTAGCTATTATTGTTATCTCAGTATCCTCCTCTGAAGTTCTGTACCAGTTTCACTGCATTGTCTTGATTGGCTTTGTTCTGTCTTGTTTTGTAGTATTTTACTATCTCTAAAATAAAAAAAAATCAGAAGACCTCAAGAAAGACATTTAAAAAACTTTACAGAAGTAGAAGCAGAAAACTTTCTAGATCTAGGAAAAGAAATTAACATATAAATAAGTGATGTACATAGAATCCCAAATAACCATGACAAAAAAAAAACTACTCCATGCTACATAATAATTAAAATACTAGAAATCCAACACGTAAACAGAATCTTAAAGGATGTCAGAGAAAAGCAACAAGGCACCCATCAGAATTACAACAGACTTCTCAATACAAACCTAAAGACAAAGAGAGCTTGGAATGAAGTGTTTCAAATTCTAAAACAGCTTCCACACTAGACTAATGTACCTGCAAACTTAAACTTTCAAAATTGATGGAGAAAGGAGATCTTTCCATAATGAAGAGAACAAAATTAATGACCACCAATTCAATGCTCAAAAATATTCTCAGGAATATCCTAGAAGGAGACGATAAAGTTAACAATGCCAAAATGTCCAATAAAATAAATGCATCAGGTAGGGCTACCAATTCAGTAAAGGAAAAAAAAGCAAAATAGCTATATATATATATATATATATATATATATATATATATACATATACATATATATACATATACATATATATATATACACACACACACAATGACAGAAATAAGTCAATACCTATCAGTTATAACTTTCAATGTAAATAGACTCAATTTGCCAGTCAAAAGACACCAATTAGTAGAATGAATCTAGAAATAAAAATCCAACAGTATGTTATACATAAGAGATACATTTAATACAAAAAGAAATTCATAGATTAGAAATCAAAGGATGGAAAATGCTCCATGCAGTAGCAGCAATAACTATTCTATTTTCAGACAAAGTAGACTTCAATCCAAAGCTGATCAAAAGAAGCAAAGAAGTATGTATTTAACCATTCATCAAGAAGAGATAACCATAATAAACACATATTCACCAAACCATAGTACCTCCAACTTCATAAAACAAACACTAATGGATATAAAAGATCAAGTAAACATGAATTCTATTACAATGAGGGACCTTAATCCCCCAGTATGACAAAATAAATAAATAAATCATCTAAACAAAACATCAACCAACAGTGGAACCAAACTTTTGAACAAACAGACTTAATAGATACTAAACATACAAAGTATTGTACCCAACAACAACCAATATGAATCTTTCTAGAAGCACACAGTACTTCCTCCAAAATAGACCACATGCAAGCTAATAAATCATGCTTAAGTAAATGCAAGAGAATCAAAATTTTTCCATGTATATTATCAGATTATAGTGCAATGAAACTAGAAATCAATAGCAAAAGAAACAACAGAAACTATGCAAATATATGGAAATTAAACAACATGCTCTTGAATAATCAATGAGTCAAAAGGAAATTAAGGAAGAAATAATGCAGTTCCTAGAATTACATGATAATGGCAGTACAACACAGCAAAATTTATGGGACATGAAAAAAACAGTCCTATCAAGGAAGTTTATAGCTGTGAATGCTCACTTCAGGAAAACAATGAGTCCAAATAACTTAAGGCACATCTCAAAGTTCAAGAAAAACAAGAATAATCCAAATACAAAGCTTGTATGAAGAAGAAAATTTAAAGGTCAGAGCAGAAATCAATGAAATGGAGACTTAAACATACAAAAAATCAACAAATTGGAAAACTAGTTCTTTGAAAGAATAATTAACACAGACAAACACTTAGCCAACCTTATCAGAAAAAGAAAGAAAAGACACCAATCAATGCATTTAGAAATGAAAAAGATGAAATCACAACTGAAATCTTGAAATCCAGAGCATTATTAGCAACTATTTCACAAGTCTGTATGCCAAAAAATTGGAGAACTCAAAAGAAATGGAGAGATTTTTAGATATATGAATTATCAAAACAAATGAAGAAGATTTAAAAATATTTGACAATCCAGTAACAGACAATGAAATTGAAGCAGTAATTTTTAAAAACTACCAACTAAGAAAAGTCCAGATTCATAGAACTTCAAAAAAGATCTAACAACAATGTTCCTCAAACTCTTTAATGGAGTTGAAAGGAAATGGGTCCTCCCATAATCTTCCTCAGTAGTTAACATTATCCTGTTCCCCAAACCAGACAAGGACTCAACAAAAAGGAAAACTTAGAGGCCAATCTCCCTAATTAACATAGATGAAAAAGTCATCAAAAAGATATTGACAAAGAGTACAATGAAGCATCAAAAGAATCACACACCATGACCAAGTAGGCTTCATCCCAGGCATACAAGTATAATTTGACATTTACAAATCATTAAGTGTAGTTCATCACATAAAAGAAGCAAGGACAAAAATCACATGTTCACCTCAATAGACATAGAAAAAATCTTCCAATATCCATTCGTGATTTTAAAAAGAACCTGAAGAAAATAGGCATAGAAGGACCTTATCTCAAATCAGATAAAAATCATTTATGACAAATCAACAACATCATAATAAATGGGGAAAAACTGAAAACTTTTCCTCCAAAGTCAGGAACAAGACAAGAATGACCACTCACCACTGTTGTTCAACATAATCCTATGTTGAATGCAATGAAAGCAGTCCACAGAGTGAAATTTACTGGAGTGAATTCTCACGTCAGAAAACAGAACAAACACAAATAAACAACCTGATGCTACATTTTAAACATCTAGAAAAAGAAGAGCAAGTCAAGCCCAAGGCCAAAGAAAGAAGGAAATTATGAAGATCAGAGCAGAAATTAACACAATTGAGACTAAGAAAGCAATGCAAAGAATTAATGAATCTAAGAGTTGGTTCTTTGAAAGAATAAATAAAATGGATAAGCCTCTAGCCAATCTTATCAAAAAAAGGAAAGAAAAAGCTCAAATTCAGGCAATAAGGAATGAAAATGGTGAAATCACTACAGACGCTGTGGAAATACAGAAGATCATCAATACCTACTTTGAAAACCTTTACTCTCATAGGTTCAATAACACAGAAGAAATGGACAGATTCCTAGAAAAGTATTGATTACCAAAGCTGGATTAGGAAGATATGAAACTTCTGCATAACCCAATTTCAGTTAATGAAATTAAACATGTAATTAAAAACTTACCAACAAAAAAATGCGCAGGTCCTGATGGATTCACAGCTGAATTCTACAAGAAATTTAGGGAAGACTTGGTGCCAACACTCCTCAAACTTTTCAATGAAATTGAAAGGGAAACAAGTCTCCCTTACTCATTCCTGGAAACAAGTATTAGACTGATACCAAAACCAAAGACCCAACCAAAAAAGAGAACTACAGGCCCATCTCCCTAGTGAACATAGATGCAAAAACCCCCAATAAAATACTGGCAAATAGAATGTAGCAAATTATCAAAAAGATTATATACCACAATCAAGTGGGATTCATTCCTGGAATGCAGGAATGGTTCAACATACTCAAATCAATAAATATAATACACCATATCAACAAAGCCAAAGACAAGAATTACATTATCATCTCAATAGATGCAAAAAAAGCTTTTGATAAAGTCCAACATTTGTTTATGATTTAAAAAAAAAACCTATGGAAATCGGAATAGATAGTTATTACCTAATTTGATAAAAGCTGTATATGAAAAACCAACAGCCAACATCTTACTAATTCACAAAAACTGAAAGCTTTCAACCTAAAATCAGGAACAAGACAAAGATGTTCATTATCACCACTCCTATTCAATATAGTTCTGGAAACATTAGCCAGAGCAATTAGACAAGAGAGAGAAATAAAAGGAGTAAGGATAGGAAAGAAAGAAGTTAAATTATCACTATTTACAGACGACATGATACTCTACAAAGAAGACTCCCAAAACTCCACTGAAAGACTTCTACATATAACAACCAAATTCAGTAATGTAGCTGGATACAAAATAAACACTCAAAACTCAATAGGATTCTGACACACAAACAACTAACTCACTGCAAGAGAAATAAGGTAAACCACACTCTTCATAACAGCACTGAAAAAAATGAAATACTTAGAAATCACTCCAACAACAGAAGTAAAAGATCTATATATTGAAAATTACAGTACTCTGAAAAAAGAAATCAAAGAGGATTTCAGAAAATGGAAGGACATTCCTTGTTCATGGATAAAAAGAATAAAGATTGTGAAAATGGCCATTTTCCCAAAATTATTATACATATTTAATGCAATTCCAATCAAAATACCATTAGCAAACCTCACAGCCTTACAGAAATCATTCCTAAAATTCATTTGGAACTAGAAGAGACCTAGAATAGCAAAAGCAATCCTGAGCAACAAAGGTAAGGCAGGAGGTATCACAATCCCTGACTTGAAGTTATACTACAAAGCTACTGTGATAAAATCAGCATAGTACTGGAATAAAAACACACCTGAAGATCAATGGAATACATTAGAAGATATGACTACAACTACAAATATACTCAGCCACCTTATCTTTGATAAAGGGGCCAAACACGTTCACTGGAAGAAAGATAGCCTCTTTAACAAGTGGTTCTGGAAAAACTGGCTTTCCATATGCTGAAAACTAAAACTAGACCCATGCCTCTCACCATGTACTAAATTAAAGTCAAAATGGATCAAAGATTTAAATATTAAAACAGAAACACTAAATCTGCTGAAAGACAAGGTAGGTAGAAATCTTAAAGACATACGGGTTCATGATCAAAAATCAAACTGTGTGGGAAATGCTGTCTAGAATCAACAACTGGGATCTCGTTAAAAGTTTTGCATAACAAAAGAAATGACCAACAGAGTGAAAAGAAAAACCACAGAGTGAGAAAAAATTTTAGCCAATTGTTCCTCAAAAGACTAATATCTAGAACATATAAAGAATTTAAAAAATGAAGCCCCCCAAATTTAAAGACCCAATCTAAACTTGGGCATTTGAGATAAATATACAACTCTCAATTGTTTGTAATGTATTAAATTTTGTTGTTCTCATATTGTTTTGTTATAATATTTTATCTTTTCATAAAATAAAAAACATATACTAACAAAAATAAATAAATTTAAACATTCACTGGATTTTCTGTCACACTCTGTAGCTCTGGAAGTCAGGAATTGTAATGTCTCTAGCTTTGCATGGGCAAGGGGATTCTGTTTTTTTGTTTGTTTGTTTTTGTTGTTTTGAGGGTTTTTTATTTTGATTTTTGTTCAAGATTGCTTTAGCTATTCTGTCTTTTGTGGTTCCATATAAGTTCTAGGATTACTTTTTCTTTTTCTATGACAAATGCCATTGGTATTTTGATAGGAATTACATTGGATTTGTAGACCAGCTTTGGTAGTATGGCCATTGTGTTAACAATTCTTCTAATCCATGAACATGAAATATATTTGTATGTGTGTGTGTGTGTGTGTGTGTGTATTTCCTCTATAATTTCTTTCATTAGTGTTTTATAATTTTTAGTGTAGAGAACTTTTACTTCTTTGGTTATATTTATTCCTGGGCATACGTGTGGATGGATGTGTGTGTGTGTGTGTGTGTGTGTGTATGTGAATTGTATTACTTCTTTTTCACCCAGTCATTACTGACGCATAAAAATGCTGCTGGCTTTTGTATATTGATTTTGTATCTTGTAACTTTACTAAGGTCATTTGTCAGTTCCCACAGTTTTTTTGGTGAAGTCCTCAGGTTTTGTACATGTAAAATCATGTTATCCTCAAATAGGGATAATTTGACTTCTCTTTCAATTTGTATGATTTTTATTTCTTTCTCTTACCTAATTGATCCAGCTAGGACTTGCAATATTATGTTGAATAGAAGTAATAAAAGCTGACATTCCTTTTGTTGTCCTTCCACACCTTAGAAGAAACACTCAGGCTGGGGATGGTGATGCTCACCTGTACTCTTAGCGCTTGGAAGGCTGAAGCAGGAGGATCTCCGTGAGTTCAAGGCCAACCTGGGCTACATAGTGAGTTCAAGGCCACACGAGCTACACAGCAAGACCCTGGCTCAAAAGAAGAGACCCTCAGCTTTTCCACATTTGGCACCTATGTTCACTGGGGATATAGGTCAGTAGTTTCTTGTTGATGTTTTGGTTTTTTACTGCTATGTCTTTGTCTGGATTTTATTCCAGAATAATGCTGATCTCATAGAATTAGCTTGGCAGAGTTTTCCTTTTCAATTTTTGGAATACTGTAATTTGAAAAAGAATTGGTAGTATTTCTTTGGTAGACTTGAACAGTGAAACCATTGAGTTCTGAGCTTTTCTTTATTAGACTTTTTATAACTCATTCAACCTTGTAATTCATTATTGATCTTTTTAGTTATTTTGTGTCTTCTTCATTCAATTGGGAAAGTTATATGTGTCCAAAACTGTACCAGTTTCATCTAGGTTTTCCAGTTTATTGACATATAGCTCTTCACATAGTCATATAGACAACTCTGTTTATTTCTGTGGTATCAGTTATAATGTCCCCTTTATCATCTCTAGTTTTATTTTGGTCTTCTCTTTTGTTTCTTTGCTAACTTGCCTAAAGATTTGTCAAATTTATCATTTCATAAAACCAATCCTGTATTTCATTGATCTTTTGTATTGTTTTTAATTCTCCATTTTATATATATATACATATATATATATATATATCTACTCTGATCTTTAGTATTCCTTTCCTTCTCTTAACTTTGAATTTGATTTTATCTTGCTTTTCTGACTCCTAAACAATGAATTACAATAAGTTATATAAGGCAATTGTTCATTTGAAACATAACTAGGTATTTGATTCTATGAATAAATTAGTGTGAAGTTGTAAGATAAGATATTGGTTGGGGTGGTTAAAGAGTTTCTAACTTTACAGATACAGTAATATTTGCCAGTGAATTTATATAAGACTTGCTTCAAATAAATGTAAAAAGGTGAATGGTGAGGAAAAGACTGTAGATAAAACAAACAAGTCTGGTCTAAGTCAGAAAGTGTTGGAAGAGGTAATAGGTATTTAAATTGATTTCCTATTGGCCCACAACTTTGAATTTAGGTAAACAATGATAGTCTTTAATGATAGTCATATGAGTTTGATATACTGACTTTAGACAGTTTTTTCTAGTATGGATTAGAATAAATATATAACCATCAAAATATAATGTAATAAATATATTACATACTAAAAAATATGTAGATCAAAACATAACGCAAACATATGCAACATACAATTTTAAAAGAATAGACAATGAATGTATCAGATTAAGTTAATAAGACCAAATAGACTACGTCACAATAAAATCCCACCTCACACATACTAGAATAACCATTATCAAAAAGACAAAACACAGGCCTGGGGTAGAGCTCGAGATAGAGTGCTTGCCTAGCATGTGTGAGACCTGGGTTCAATTCCCCTGCGCTGGGGGGGGGGGGTGATAACCATGTAGGAAGAGTGACTAGAAGGAAATATAATGCCGTGCTAGTTATCCGTTTCTCATATAAAGATTCATGACTGCCCAGTTATAAAAATACCTTCTTCATTTTGGGGGTTTTATTTCCTAAAACATAAGCATTTTCATTTACCAATCTGTGTGTGACAATTATATTATCTAGTCCCTACATGCCATTATATATTGGTTCTTTCTTTTGAAATCTTATTTTTGTATGTGTATTTATCCTTGAATGAGGCTAATTATTATGTTTTTTAAATTATTTAGAGAAACAGTTTGAGGTCTTGGGAACATTATTTTTCACCACACAGGATTTTTTCAACTGCTTTTACTTAGTGCTACATTCAAGATTAGTGTTTCAGTTCTCCCTAGAGACTCAAAGCCAGGCTGCAGGACCCACAACATTTTCTTTATTTCAGGGTTCCTCTCAATCCTAAGAAAACTTTTCGGACTGCTGCACAATAATGATTTGGTTTATTTCCTATATACAAGACTCATTTCCCAAGACTGTTGCCTCTAGCTATTAATATTAGAGCAATTATCCATATTCATCCTAAGATGCTGCCTTGGGATTTCCTCCCCAAAGCGCCTCCAAAACTGATAAATAAGCCTGATACGGGTCATGTTCAACCCTTTCTTCATGAATGGGAATTCAACCATCGGTTCTCAGCTCCCCCAGGCCATTTAGTCATACAAAAACCTTAAATTCTGTCTACATTTTTTAAAACTAAAGATCCCAGGAAAATGTCTCCTGCTCCCCATTGTTAGCCATTAAGACAAGCAACAAGTCCAGTAATTCCTGACTGAATTTTCATCCTAGAAAGAAGGAAAGTGGAGGCAGCAGAACTGGAGAACCCTGAGAGTCACGTGGAGAACAGGGTAAGGTCTGAACATCTCAAGCTTGTTATCTCTCTGGCTCCTCTCCTCTAGCTCCATTTTCTCTCATGCACACTGTATAACTTAACTTCGCAGTATTTCAGGACAATAGAACCATCCCTCAATATTTTAAGTGCCCTACAGTTTTCAAAGTGCTATGTCATATGTGAGTCTCTCTTCCTGCAACCAACTGTACGTACTGAGCTGAGGAAGTTCAAGGAGGATGTATGCCCTCCTCAAAGTCAAATACCTAGGAAACGACAGAGGGAATCCAAACCCTACTTCTCTCACTGAAAGTTTGATCTTTTTCTGTATTGCTCCCACACAGCCAAGCTACGCAATGGAGGTGTTTGTGTCTCTAAGGCCATCTGACCACGTGGGGACTGACTGGTGGGATACAACCCACAAACTCAGAGCAGTGTTTCCCAAAGTGTGAGCAGAACCATTGAGTGTGTAGTCAAAAAAGGATCCGGTTCTCAGAACAGAACCAGTATGTCAAGGAAGGTGGTAAGAGGATTGGTTTTTGGTTTTAAAGTGTCACAGGTCATCCTGACAAGAATAAAGTGTCTGAGACTCTTGCACTGAGGGCTTGAAAGCAGAGGGACTGACTGCTCTCAGAGTCCTTGGGCCTTACCCAGTCTTTTCATCAGTAACCCCACCTTCCCTCCTGTCAGGCAAATGTCCCAGAGGACCCTGAACTCCGTGGACCAAGCTGTGGAAGGAGGTAATTTCAGACAGGGCCTAAGGAAGTAGAATTCCTTTCTCTCCACAGCAGAAAGAGAGATGATGCCAGAATGTGCCCAAGACGGGAGTGACTGCACTGGGCTCCCTTCCATGCTGATGGGGTGTGCGGTGCTCTCTGGGATGAGTCTCCACCTGTTCCTCTTTCTTTTGGCACCATTTCCCCCTCCACTAGTGGTCCTGAAAGCAGGGTCTTGCACTTGCTGAGCCACCGCTCCATTTTTTGATTTTGCGATTCTTGTTTTTTTCCCCTAAGTGGCAAGGACCCTTAGATCCTCAGCTCAAAGCCTCACTTAGGCATTGGGAGAAATAAGTGAGCCCATCCACAATGTAAAAACTTAGGAGAACAAAAAGCAGAGGCAGAAATCTATATACAGTTTACAGGATTACTCTAGTTTCCACTCAAGTGCCAAAGGGCCGCCACATCAGTCCTCCACTTTCCCAATGAGGCCGGCACCTCATTGTGTAAGTGGACCGCACTATCACCTATTTCCACTAAAGGCTTGAGTCAGCGCTGAACAATCACTCACACGCTCTGTCTGAATAATTTCTGACAGGGAATTCACGTCCTCCTCAGTGCCCTTTGCTGGCACAGAACTTAAGTCTTCTAGGTGATAGTCTGTTCCATCTTTCTCACTCTCTTTTATTCCTTAGCTCCTAACCTAGACAATACATCTCTTTAAATGAGAGGCCCAAGGTAACTTATTCCCTCAGTCTTTTCTCTCCCATGTAGTCACACCTCAGGGCCTGACACAGATGCATCAGCCACCTCAACACCGTGGGCCCTTCCCTGCAGCCACAGGCTGAGCGGAGCCTGCTCCTGTCTGAGAACGAGGCATGTGCAAGCCCAGGCTGGAGGGAAGAGTGGAAGCCTTGTTTCTCTCCACCCTGAGAGCATGGTTTCCTACCGGAAAAGGTGAAAAATACCAGAAGTTTGGGGACTTGTTTTAGGATAGATTTTTGCTTAGCCATTACCATAACAGACTCTCAATTTTAGAAGGCTTAAGATTGGAGAAGTATTTCCACACAGCATTTTAGCTCTTTATCCGAAACTCTGGGTGAAGTAAGCATTATTACTCTTATTTAATATGTGGCAGAGTATTAGGGTGTGAAATATGGAGAAGTGGAAAAGTGGAAAAGATGTAAGACCTCAACTCTATCAGCTATTAGTTGAACAAATTTGAGGAACTCAGTCACCTCATCTAGAAAATGAAATACAAAAAATTTATTGGTTGGGGGCAGGGAATTAGCTCAGCAGCATAAGTGCCTGCTTGGCTAAATGTGAGGTTGTGAGTTCGATTCCCGGTGCCAAAAAAAAAAAAATTATTGGTGAATACTACACTTTAGTGATTTTATACAATAAAATCACTCACCACATTATCTGACCAAATGAAGAGTATCAATTTGTTTTGTTTGCTTAACAATCATATGTGATAAAAACTGGACACAAACTTCTGACTCAAAATCTCCTTCCACTACACCTCCTATAACTGGATCTTTGGTTTATTCTATTTGAGAGTTTTTTATCTTCTTGGAGAGGGTGTTATTTTCCCATAAGTTGTAAAATTCGTCAGCCATCCTTTCTTTGAAATTGTTTCTGTTCAGTACTGAGGCTTGAACTCAGGCACTTGCCACAGAGCCATATCCCTAGCCCTTCTTTAATTTTTTAAAAAATTTGTGAGTGGTCTTGCTTGAATTTCTCTATGCTCGGTGCAAACAAAGTCACTTCCTTTGGCAAAAAAATTAAGGACTACTATCTTGGTGTTGATTCTACTCCCAGGCAAACTTTCAGAGGTAAATCTCTAGCGCTTGGCATGGTGGAATGAGCAGTCTTCTCTCTGAGCTGTGTCCTCTTCGGTCCTAACATTTGGTAGAATGTTGTCCTCTCAGCGTCCCTCTCCAACAATCAGCTTTTCAACCTGAACAGGGCCAAGCAGGGCTCGGTGTCCTCAGCCTTCCACACCAAACAAGAGCCTCCTCTCCACAGTGGGGAAAACATAATCCTCTCCTCAACCACACAAGGCTGAGGCTCAGCCCCAGCAACTGGCTGCTGAGGCAGGCTGAGAAATGCTGAAGCCCTGTTTCTATTAGGAAGAAACCTCCCTGCTGCAACCCCAGGGAGGGGCAGCTGGGTGCTCTGTGCTGCAGCAGTCTGGGAAAGAATCTCTTTGTCCCTAAATTGGGATAGGAATGATCAGTCTCCATCCAAATGCCACAGCCTCCAACCTTCTTACCCATTTCTCATACCTTTACTTTACGTTCATTGGTTCTTTACTTCCA
This sequence comes from Dolichotis patagonum, assembly GCA_004027295.1. Classification (NCBI taxonomy): domain Eukaryota; kingdom Metazoa; phylum Chordata; class Mammalia; order Rodentia; family Caviidae; genus Dolichotis; species Dolichotis patagonum. The sequence continues at coordinate 6,125 of PVJX010023355.1, read as the reverse complement.
GAGTCTTTAAATGACCTTTAAAAAAAAAAACAATTTTCACAAGTTGCATTAAAGAGTAGGTCACTTGAGCTTGTCCCATCCAAACCCAAAAGCAAAATTTCTTGATATGGGAGCAAATCTTTTGAAAGGTACAATAGACCCTTCATTAACATTACTCATATTTAAATTTGTTCTCTTTTTTCATAAAGAAAACCTTTTGCATAGAGATCATTCACCTGATTGCTGGAATAATATCTTTATGTTAGACTATTGAGTCTGCTCAAATGACTGTTTTAATCTGTCTTTTCACTAATAAAGAGGCAGGCTGGAATTTACTATGGATTCTGTGTGGTAGAGTACATTCACCAAAATAAAATGCTAATTACAAAATCCCAGCAGAATATGAATTCTGTGCAATAAGGAACAAATGAAGAAAATTGTCCTAAAATTAAAGAAGACATAATTTTTAGATTATAAAAGACATTATCAGATAAAGCAATGAAGGTGAAATATTATTTATTGATTGATTTTTAAATCTTAAGAATAAAGAAAAATTATGCAGACAGAAAAATAAGATTACTCAACAAGAAATTAGAAATAAATTGTAATATTGAGTAGGAGGAAGTTGCCTCCATCACATCATTGAGTAAATAAAGGTGACTGAATTAAAAAACTGGAAGTCTGATCGCTAAAATGTCAAAAGGTTGCATGGGAGAATTTAGGTGGATTTTTATTCTTTTCTGATTTACACTTTTATGTATTGCTTGAGTTATCCACACTAAAGTTCTTTTATTTATAATCCATAGGGTGCAATACTGAAAAAAATAACCTATTTTTAGGAAACAAATTCCATGGAACTTCTTAAATGTTAAAATTGACAGTAAATAAATTCCAGATTAAGGTGGAAGATAATGCAAGCCAAACATACCAAACGGCTATGCAAATGACACAGGAAAAAGAAATGCCAGAACAATATAATTTACAAATATGACCACAAAACCTTAAGTAAAATAAAACCAAATCAGTTTCAGTCATCCATGCTGGAATGCAAGTGTGTTTCAATACCAAGCGAGTCTTTGGGCACTGAAGAAAGAAAGAGTGGTACCCACTTATTAAAACACTTTTCAAAAGTATAAATAGGAAAATGAATACTGAATACACACACCCTCTTCTGCTAAAAATCCTTTCAGGCTCTTCACTACTCTTACAATAAAATTTTAAGCTGAGCATGGTAGGGTATACCAATTGTAGAAAGCTGAGGCAGGAGGATCATAAGTTTGAGCCCAGCATGGACAACTTAGAAATGTAGTAAAAACCCATCTTTTAAAAAAAAATTTAAAACTGTGGTGCAAGGACTTTCAGGATGTAGCTCAATGTGAAGGCTCCAATCCCCAGGACTGCAAAGGAAAAAAGAAAGAAACAAAAAGAAGAAGAAGGAGGAGGAGAAGAAGAAGAAGAAGAAAAGAAATTTTAAAATCTTTTTTAATAGTGGCAAAGTTTTATATTTATTGAAGGTAGGCAAAAAAGCAGGCTCTACAGAGTGAGTTTGACCCAAGTAGGAAAAAGGAGGAAAGATTAAAAATCCACCCTACATAAAGTGGCTACCGTGAAGAAACACAATAGACAGAAAATTTTAAATCTTAACAAGGCTCCACATGACCCGCCTCCTGTTCCCGGCATAATCTCACACCTCACCCATCTCCTCTTCACTCTAACCATTTTGGTTACCGGACCCTAGTTAGTTTCTTAAACATCACAGGGTCATCCCCACCCTAAGACCCACTGCCATCAAGCCCCGTTTCTGCAATGCTCTTTGATCAGGACTCCACAGAACCAGATTTTTTGAAATCTTAAAATTTTTTTAAAAATCAAAAGGAGAATAAAGGCAACCTATCTTCAGATAATGAAATCATATAATGTATGTATTTTTCCTTTTGTGAATTTTTAAAAAATTTTACTCTACATACATAATATTTCCAAAGCCAAAAGAGTTCAATACGTTATTTTAATCTTAGTATTTTGAAATGTGTTGAGTAAAATACAAAATATTGCTTTGTTCCCCCTAAATAATTACACAACTGTTCCAATTCTATTTCTTAAACAATTCAAACTTTATCTGCAAATATATAGTGCTACCATAATGACCTATTAAATGTTTTGGTGTCAGTCTATGAAGTTTCTACCCAGTTCTACCAATCTGTTCACTCCACTATCAGTACCGCACTATTCTAGAGTCTTTGACATTTGATAGAGCAGAATATCACCTAATAGCTCTTTTCCAACAGTGCCCTTCCTTATTTTCATGCTTGATTTTAGGTAAAGTTTAATTTTGCTTCCAAAAAACTCCATTATTGTTTCATTGTAGATTAATTAAGAGGGATATATGCCTTGCAGCAGTTCATCTTTCTATCTGAAATCTGAATGACCTATTCACTTAAATAACTTTTACTTTCACCTCACTAAAGAACTAAGGTCTTGCCTTGTTTGTGTTAACACCTTAACCCAGATTTTTTTTGTTGGCAGCATAGCAGAGATCATTTTGTATTATATTTAGGCTTATTTTCTCATTATTGTTATATATAAAAATAATGGGTGATATTTGTTGAGTACTGACTACATGCCAGTTCCTTGTATTAAGTACTTTATCACTTACTGTATCTAGCCAGGAGCCAACTTTCTATGAAAAAACCAACTCTTAAAGATCTTTGAGACTCTAAGTTTTCACCACTAGCAAGAAGCAAAAAACAGACCTAATTTAAGTACTCTGAAGCACCTTTTTGTCTGTACTAATCTTTCAGTGGATTGTACTGCTTTTCCCAGGTAAATCATCATATCAACAAATAATTTTTTTACTCCCTTCAAATATTTTTGTTACTCTATTTAATTTATAAAATGTACTATCCATTTCTTATAATGCATACTCTTGTATAAAATATAATTTTTTTACATTTTTTTGGTACCAGGAATCGAACTCATGACCTTAAACTTGCCAGGCAAGTACTTGTACCACTGGGCTAAACCCCCATCCCCATTTTTAAAAACCTATACAGTATCATAGCATACCATATAAATTGTGAATAGTTCAAGAGTATTGTAAGCAAATAGAATTTAAAATAAGCCTTAGACATTATTCCTATAAAGTTGAGTTGCCAAATTATAAATTGCCGGAATGATTATACTGCATAAGGGCTCCCCAAATTCTGTTTCCATGGTTACCATTAATTCATTGCTCATAATTTTTTAAAAATTATACAATGTGCTCTAAAACTTTTGGAAGACATAGTCTTAGCCACCTGAGTAGCTGGCATTACACACTCATGCCACAGTGCCCAGCTCTAAAATCATTTTAATGCAAGGAAAGCAGATGATTTTGCCCACCTTCAAGTCCTTATCCAGTTGAAAGCACTTGGTTAAGAACTTCTTGGTGCTCATATTGCAGAAAAGTGAGAAATGGATGGGGGCAACCAGAGTGACGACTCCGAATTTCTACTCATGGGCCTCTCAGAGGTTCCTGGGCAGCAGCAGATCCTGTTTTGGACGTTCCTGTGCATGTATCTGGTCACAGTGATGGGAAATGTGCTCATCATCCTGGCCATCGGCTCTGACTTCCGCCTGCACACGCCCATGTATTTCCTCCTGGCCAGTCTCTCCTTCACTGACCTCTTCTTCGTCACCAACACAATCCCCAAGATGCTGGTGAACCTTCAGTCTCAGAACAAAGCCATCTCCTACGCAGGGTGCCTGACTCAGCTCTACTTTCTGGTCTCCTTGGTGGCCCTAGACAATCTCCTCCTGGCTGTGATGGCATACGACCGCTATGTGGCCATCTGCCGCCCCCTCCACTACACAACTGCCATGAGCCCCAAGCTCTGCATCCTGCTCCTCACCATGTGTTGGGCCCTGTCTATCTTCTACGGTCTCATTCATACTGCTCTCATGACCAGAGTGACATTCTGCGGGTCTCGCAAGATCCGCTACATCTTCTGTGAGATGTATGTTCTGCTCAGGCTTGCATCTTCCGACACCCAAATCAATCACGCAGTGCTGATTGCCACAGGCTGCCTCACCTTCCTCACTCCTTTTGGGTTCATGATCATGTCCTATATCTGTATTGTCAGAGCCATTCTCAGAATACCCTCAGCCTCAAACAAGTACAAAGCTTTCTCCACCTGTGCTTCACATTTGGCTGTGGTTTCCCTCTTCTATGGGACACTTTGCATGGTATACCTGAAGCCCCTCCATACCTATTCCCTCAAGGATTCAGTAGCCACAGTGATGTATGCCGTGGTGACTCCCATGATGAACCCTTTTATCTACAGTCTCAGGAACAAGGACATGCACGGAGCTCTGGGAAGACTCCTAAGGAAACCCTTTCAGAGGTAAACATGAGAATAATTTGGGAAAAGAACAATGAAGTGGAGACTGAGAATATTCTTCACCATATGCAAGTGGTTATCCTACCGGTTATGCACCAGTGCTTAGAACATAGCTTCAGCTAAGAACAAATATATATGATAATGAAGATATATAAGTGTAGGTAGGGTCCCCAAATCTCACTAGCCTTGTTAATAAGCTCACACTAATACCAGAATTTTGCAGTACCAAACTTTTCAATGTGCCTGGACCATATTCAGCCTCTTCTGATAATCAGTAGATTGTCAACAATGAGTTTCAACAGCAGCCCCCAGTCCCGAGAACAGGTCTCCCCTTGATCTCAGCAGCTGGCCGGTCTGCTCATCCCCCGACACCAGGCCTGCCCACCTGTAAACACTGCCAATCGGCCCATTCAGAATCTCATCTCAGAGAGGTTCACTGTGCTACACAAGAACACATACAAGACCAGGAAGCAATGCATAAAGAAAATGCATTCTTCATTTGCAACAAACATGTGGTGAGTTCAACGAACACACGGTAATAAGGAGGTAAATGGTGATCAGGAGTTATACAATATAATAACTGAAGTGAAATAAATCAGTGAAGAGTTGCAAGATCAGAGAGACCCAAATAGAGAGAGATAGACTCTCACAACCCAGAAAGAAACTAAAGCGCAAAAACCCACTCGAATAAGAGGTCCTGGGGCTACTATTAGTGAAGATAAGATCAGCGATCATGGCACCCACCTCGAGACGCCTGAATTCCACCCGACCTGAACAAGCGATCTGCACCAAAGCGACTGGCTTGAGCCGCCAGAGCGCGGAGCTGAACAGCCCAGCGTGCAGCTCGCCGGGACCGGCACTGCACACAACCCACCCAGAGGCACCGTGGATTCCCACCGCAGTCGTGCTGCAGTTGGAGGTCAGGCAGTCCAGCAGTTCTCGGGGACACGGTGAGTGATGGGAATAAGACCCTCCCATGGGAAAGGGGAAACCGACTGGACAACATGTTGGATTTGGGCAGGACAGCCCTAACTCCATAAGGAAGTGGCTTCAGCTGGTTACTCCCCTCGCCGAGCGGATTGGTGGAATCTGCTTGGACTAGGCCACGCCCCTGGCAGGGACCCAGTTACTTCCCTGAGATCAGTGCACACTGATGCAGTGAAGGTCTGCAAAGGTTGACTGGCCCAGAAGGGAGGAGCTAGCGCACACTGCCCGTGGTGGATGAACTCTAATCTCTGATAACCTATTGAAGAGGGCTAAAGCTCCTAGCCTGCGCCCTTTAGAGGAGCCTTAAACAACAAGAAAAGGGTCTAGGAATTACACTGTACACTTGTATGGAAGGAACCAAAAACATGACGAAAGGGAGAAATAAGGAAACACTCCCAGCCCCCAACCCTGAGAACACTGATCCAGAAGAGGTAAATACAAAAGAGACTGAGGGCAGCAAAAATGCAACATCAAACACAGCATTAGTGGACATAAAGAGATATATTCAAGACCTCGTAAGCAGGACCAAAACTGAAATATTAACTCAAATTAAACAACAGATAAGTAGATTAATAAAAGAAGGGCTGGGTACCTCTCAAGAAGACACAGACAGAAGAATAGAGGAACACAAATGGAGAGAAAAATTTAATGAAGAATTCAGAAAAAACCTACAATTTATGAAGCAGATTCAAAGGGATTATCAGGAAACTAAAGACTCGATAGAAAGCTGGCAAAACTGCTTGAAAGAAACCAAAGAGAGACTATCAAAAATTGAACACAGGC